>JAPYYJ010003692.1:0-11256 GCA_028533885.1 Nasua narica | reverse complement strand
GGCAATTATCTTATGGTCTCACTTACGTGTGGTGTATAAAGAAAATCATGGAGGGCATCGTGAGAAGGAAGGGAAGGGCGAATGGGGGGAAATCGGAGGGGGTGTTGAACCAGGAGAGACTGTGGACTCTGAGCAACAAACTGAAGGTTTTGGAGGGGAGGGGGTGGGGGGGTGAGCCTGGTGGTGGGTATCGAGAGGGGCACGTACTGCATGGAGCACTGGGTGTGGTGCATGAACAATCAATCTTGTAACACTGAAAAATTAAAATAAACAAATTTGGGGAGAAAAAAAAACCATCTATTCTCTCAACGGTATTAAAATAAAAAAATAATAAAAAAAAAAAGAGGGCACATGTTATGATGAGCACTGGGTGTTAGACACAACTAATGAATCACTGAACACTACATCAAACTAGATTTTAAACCAAAGACTATAACAAGAGAGGAGAAAGGGCACCATATCATAACAAAGGGCCTATCCAGCAAGAAGATCTAACAACTATAAGTGTCTATGCCCCCAACTTGGGACCAAGCATCCAACTATATAAAATAATAACAGGAATAACAGGGGCACCAGAGTGGCTCAGTCATTAAGTGTCTGCCTTTGGCTCAGGTCATGATCCCAGGGTCCTGGGATCAAGCCCTGCTTTAGGCTCCCTGTTTAGCAGGAAGCCTGCTTCTCCCTCTTCCACTCCCCCTGCTTGTATTTCCTCTCTCATTGTCTCTCTCTCTCTCTGTCAAATAAACGAATAAAATCTTTAAATAAGAATAATAACAACAACATAAAAGAACTCATTAATAATAGTACAATAATAGTAGGGGACTTTAACACCCCACTTACATCAATGGGCAGATCATCTAAGCAGAAAATCAACAAGGAAAAAATGGCTTGGAGTAATTTACTGGGGCAGATGAACTTAACAGATATATTCAGAACATTTCATCCTAAAGCAGCAGAATACACATTCTTTTCAAGTGTACAAGGGACATTCTCTAGAATAGATCATGTACTAGGTCACAAATCAGGCCCTGACAAGTACAAAAAGACAGATCATACCATGCATATTTTCCAACCACAACGTTATGAAACTTGAAGTCAACCACAAGAAAAAATTTGGAAAGACCACAAATGCATGGAGGTTAAAGAACATCCTATTAAAGAATGAAAGGGTCAACCAGGAAATTAAGAAAGAAATTAAAAACTACATGGAAACAAGTGAAAATGAAAACACGATGGTCCAAAACTTTTGGGATGCTACAAAGGCAGTCATAAGAGGGAATTATGTAGCAATCCAGGCCTAGCTCAAGAAGCAAGAAAAGTCTCACATATGCAACCTGACCTTACACCTAAAGGAGCTAGAAAAAGAACAACAAATGAAGCCTAAGGCCAGCAGCAGCAGAAGGGAAATAATAAAGATTAGAGCATAAATAAATGATACAGAAACAAACAAACAAACAAAAAAACCCAGCAGAAGAGATCAATGAAATCAGGAGACAGTACTTTGAAAAAATTAATAAAATCAACTTATCAAGAAGAAAATTAAAGGAGCCAAATAAATAAAGTCATGAATGAGAGAGGAGAGATAACAACCAACACCACGGAAATACAAAAATTATCAGAGAATATTACAAAAAATTATATGCCAACAAACTGAGCAATCTGGAAGAAACGGATAAATTCCTAGAAACAAATGAACTACCAAAACTGAAGCAGGAATAAGTAGGAAACTTGAACAGACCATTAACCTGCAAAGAAAGTGAATCAGTAATCAAAAATCTCCCAAAAAACAAAAGCCCAAGCAAGAGAGCTTCCCAGGGGAATTCTACGAAACATTTAAAGGAGAGTTAATGCCTATTCTCAAACTGTTCAAAAAATAGAAATGGAAGGAAAATTTCCAAACTCTCAAGGCCAGCATTACCTTAATTCCAAAACCAGACAAAGACCTCCACTAAAAAAGAGAATTACAAGTCAATATCCCTGATGAACATGGATGCAAAAATTCTCTACAAGAACAAAAAAATTCTCAACAAGATACTAGCAAATTGAATGCAGTAGGATATTAAAAGGCTCATTCACCACTATCAAGTGGGATTTTTTCCTGGGTTACAAGGGTGGCTCAATATTCACAAATCAATCGATGCAATACACCATATTAAGAAAAGAAAGGGTAAAAACCGTATGATCCTCTCAATAGATGCAGAAAAAGCATTTGACAAAGTATAGCATCCATTCATGATGAAAACCCTTAACAAGGTAGGGATAGAGGGAACATATCCCAACATCATAAAGGCCATAAACAAAAGACCCACAGTTAAAATATTCAGTGGGGGGAAACTGAGACCTTTTCCTCTATGGTCAAGATCAACACAGGGATGTCCACTCTCACCACTGTTTTTTAACATAGTACTAGAAGCCTTAGCCTCAGTGACCAGACAACAAAAAGAAATAAAAGGCATTCAAATCAGAAAGAAAGAAAGAAAGAAGTCATATTTTCCCTGTTTGCAGACAATATGATACTCTATGTAGAAAACCCAAAAGACTCCATCAAGAAATTGCTAGAACTGATACATGAATTCAGTAAAGTTGCAGGATACAAAATTAATGTACAGAAATCTATGGTATTTCTATACACCAATAATGAAGCAACAGAAAGAGAAATCAAAGAATTGATCCCATTTACAATTACACCAAAACCACAAGATACCTAGGAATAAACATAAGCAAAGAGGTAAAAAATCTGTGTTTTGAAAACTATAAGACGCTTATGAAGAAACTGAAGATGACACCAAAAAAATGGAAAAACATTCCATGCTTTTGGATTGGAAGAACAAATATTGTTAAAATGTCTATGCTACCCAAAGCCACCTACACATTCAATTTAATCCCTATCAAAATGCCATCAACTTTTTTCACAGAAGTGGAACAAATAATCCTAAAATTTGTATAGAATCAGAAAAGACCCTGAGTAGCCAAAGGAATGTTGAAAAAGAAAACCAGAACTGGTGGCATCACAATTCCAGACTTCAAGCTCTATTACAAAGCTGTAATCATCAAGACAGTATGGTACTAGCACAAAAACAAACACATAGACCAATGGAACAGAGTAGAGAACCCAGAAATGGACCCTCATCTGTATGGCCAACTAATATTCAACAAAGCAGGAAAGAATATCCAATGGAAAAAAGACAGTCTCAAAAAAAGAAAAAGAAAAGAAAAAAAGACAGTCTCTTCAACAAATGGTGTTGGCAAGACTGGACAGCAACATACAAAAGAAAAAAGCTGGATCACTTTTTTACACCATACACAAAAATAGATTCAAAGTGGATGAAAGACCAAAATGTGAAACAGGAATCCATCAAAATCCTTGAGGAGAACACAGGCAGTAACCTTTATGACCTCAGCTATAGCAACTTATTAGATATGTCTCCTGAGGCAAGGGAAACAAAATCAAAAATCAACCACTGGGACTTCATCAAGATAAAAAGCTTCTGAACAGCAAAGGAAGCAATCAATAAAACTAAAAGGCAATCTTCAGAATGGGAGAAGACATCACAATCATTTATCATTGCAAATGACTTATCTGATAAGGGGTTAATATCCAAAATCTATAAAGAACTTATAAAACTCAATACCCAAAAAAACAAATAATCCAGTTTAAAAATGGGCAGAAGACATGAATAGACATTTTTCCAAAGAAGACATACAAATGGCTAAGAGACACATGAAAAGATGCTCAACATCACTCATCATCAGGGAAATGCAAATCAAAACAATGATGAGATACCACCTCACACCTGTCAAAATGGCTAAAATTAACAACACAGAAAACAACAGATGTTGGTGAGGATGCAGAGATAGAGGAACATTCTTGCACTGTTTGTGGGAATGCAAACTGGTGCAGCTACTCTGGAAAACTGTATGGACATTACTCAGAAAGTTAAAAGTAGAACTACCCTCTGATCCAGCAACTGCACTTCTAGGTGTTTTCCCAAAGGATACAAAGATAGAGATTCAAAGGGATACAGGTACCCTGATGTTTATAGCAGCATTAACAACAAGCCAAATTATGGAAAGAGCCCAAATGTGCATCCCAACTGATGAATGGATAAAGAAGATGTGGCATATATACATAATGGAATATTAGCCACAAAAAAGAATGAAGTCTTGCCATTTGCAATGATATGGATGGAACTAGAGAGTATTATACTAAGTGAAATAAATCAGAGAAAAATACGTTATGATTTACTTCACATTGGAATTTAAGAAATAAAACAAATGAACATAGAGGAAAAAAGAGAGAAGGGCAAATCATAAAAATCAGACTTTTAACTATAGAGAACAAACTGAGAGTTGCTAGAGGGGAGGTGGGCAGGGAGATGGGTTAAATAGATGATGGGTATTAAGGAGGACACTTGTGATGAGCACCAGATCATATGTAAGTGAATGAATCACTAAATTCTACTACTGAAACCAATATTACACTGTATGTTAACTAACTAGAATTTAAATAAAAACTTAAAACTACAAAAAATTTTAAAAAATCATAAAATGAGATTACACTGTACATACTGCTCAGTAATCTGCTTTTTCATATACTACATCATATATACCTTTCTAAACCAACAAACACACTTTTATACCATGTTCTCAATAGTTGCAAACTATCCCATTGTGTATGAATATGCCAGAATTAATTTGCCTAATCTGTTTTGTGCTACATTTTAATTATTTCCTGTATTTATAAAACATTTCCTTAGAACTAAATCTTTGAACAGATTTTTTTTAACAAGTTTCTTGGGTGGTTTTTTTTTAGATTTTATTTATTTATTTGACAGAGAGAGAGAGATCACAAGTGGGCAGAGAGTCAGGCAGAGAGGAAGGGAGAAGAAGGCTCCCCACTGAGCAGAGATCTTGATGCGGGGCTCAATCCCAGGACCCTGAAATCATGACCTGAGCTGAAAGCAGAGGCTTTAACCCACTGAGCCACCCAGGTGCCCCTGAGCAGATCTTATAATTTTCTTAGGATAAGTTTCTGGACAAATAAAGGCTAAGAAACAAACTGCTTTGTTTTGTTTCTTAAGCTGTTAAAGCTTTTGGTATTCATTGCCTCACTGAGTTCCAAAAATGAATATATCATTTCTATTACAATTGATAGCAATATCTGGTGGGCCTGCATTCCCACTAACATTGTGTATTATTCAAATATATTTCTGAAATGTCTGTCTCTGTTAAATGCTGTTAATTTTTTCCCCAAATATATCTATTTTATTTTTTCAGGGTTACAAGATTAATGCTGTTAATTTTTAAGTATGGGTTCTACATATTATTTGTTGCAAATGTGAGTGAGCTCATTTTTCATCAGATTTTTATAATTGGTTATTACTAGTATAGAGGAGAATTACAGAATGTTCCCCCTATATTTGATATCCAGCCATATATGTGAACTCTCTTACAATGGTTTTCTGGTTGCTTATTTTAAGTTTTTCAAATGGAAAATAGTATGATTTGTAACTGATGATAATATCATCTATAAGTCTTCCTTTCCAAAATTCATTGCCTGTAACCTGTTGGACTACATTGGCTAATGCAGTGTAAAACAATATTGAATTACAGAAGGGACCGTGGCAATCTTTTCTTGTTTCTGACTTTAATGAGAACGTCTCTAAAGTTTCTCTATGAAATGTGATGTTTCTTCTTAATTGAAGATCGATGTTTAATCAATTAGCAATCTTTCAGTTGTTTTCAGTAACAGCAAAGTTAACTCAAATTGGCCTATGAAACAAATGAGAAATCCCACAGCGAGTTCAGGAGAGGTTTATTCCAATCAATCGTCCCTCTTCCCAGTCTTATGTCCAAGGCATGCTTCCCCTCATGGTCCCAGAATGCCCACCAGAGGCCTCTCAGGGCTGCACGTGTTCTTGCTCACATTAACCGAAAGAGAACATCCTCCTTGCTTTCCCAGGAGCTAGAGGAATTATCTTTATGTCACATCGGCCCAGTGGACAGTCACTCACTCATTCCTAAACAAGTCTCTAGGGCCCAAGAGGACAGGGTGTGCTAATTGGCTTAAACCAATTAGAAAATAGGCATGGAGTGACCCTAAACAGCACGTGTGCCCTGTAATCATCTTTATCAAATTAAACATCCATTCTTCTCGTCCTAGTTCAAAGAGTTTTATCAGAAAGAGATACTGACATTCATCAAGTGCCTGTTCAGCATCTATTTTCTTTCTCCTTATGTCTTTCTTAAGGTACTTAAAATTGTCTCTATACTCCAAGATTCTTAGAAGTGATTCTTCCTAGGATTTCTTGTAATGCTTTGTAGAGCTTTTTTTATATAGGAGGTACAGTGAGTATCTCAAAAGTTTCAAAAGACAGGCCAGCCGGGATATGGCCTCCTGGGAGCCTCCTGCCCACAGTGGCCTCCAACAGCCCCAAAGATCCCATTGAGACAATAGGCCACCATGTTAGCTTTAAAAAGGTTAAATTTGTCCCAGCTTGTGACAAAAAAAGCTTCATGAACAGGTCCTGAGCCCAATCTACCCTTTCAGACTAGTTTCCAACCTGGTTTCCAACCAAGCTGAGCTTACAGTTTCCTGTGTAATATCCTGTGGAAATCTGGTAACTTCCACGACTATATCATGGCTCTGACTCTTCACACCTCCTCAAATACCCCTACCTATATCACTACATCTCCTGATTACTTATGAACTCGTCTTCCCTTTAAACTCATTTAGGATAGGCTTTCTGTATCTGATTTGCATTTGTGTCAAGCTTAGCATAAAACTTGTATTTGACAGTAGTATATACTGAAAATTCTTTTACTTAGAAACATTTAACCCCCACCTAGTCCCCTCCAAAACCCTCAGTTTGTTGCTCAGAGTCCACAGTCTCTCACAGTTCATCGTCCTCTCCGATTTCCCCCCATTCACCCTTCCCTTCCTTCTCACAATGCCCTCCATGATTTTCCTTATGCTCCACACGTAAGTGAGACCATAAGACAATTGACTCTCTCCGCTTGACTTATTTCACTCCGCATAATCTCTTCTATTCCCATCCATGTTGATGCAAAAGTTGGGTATTCATCCTTTCTGATGGGCATAATATTCCATTGTATAGATGTACCACATCTTCCTTATCACTCATCTGTTGAAGGGCATTTTGGTTCTTTCCACAGTTTGAGGATTGTGGCCATTGCTGCTGTGAACATTGGGGTACATGTGGCCCTTCTTTGTACTGATCTGCTTCTTTGGGGTAAATACCGAGTAGTGCAAGCCTGGTGGTGGGTATTGAGGAGGGCACATATTGCATGGAGTACTGGGTGTGATGCATGAACAATTAATCTTGTAACACTTAAAAAATAAAATAAGCATATTTGGGGGGAAAGAAAGAAAAAAAAGAAACATTTTGAAATATCATCTTTCTGGCCATGAATTTCTAGGTCACTGGCTGGGCCTCAGCAAAACATTCACTACATGAGGGATAAAATGATTGAGCTTTATTTTCATCTGGATGTCTCCCTATGGCTCTGCACAAGGCTCTCCTTTGTTCCATTGGGAAATACTCATAAATAGTGCCTTCAGTTGATTTGCAGTCTTAATGGGATCACTGTAAATTTCATTTACCAAAAAAATAATTCTGAAATTCAAACCTGAGTTGGCCAGTAGGCATTGCAGGTCGGGACACTCAGCTTTTGCCAAATCACTGAAGGTTTTACAAACAAATTATCAATTGAGAACTGAGAGAAGCATGCATATCACTGGCAGGACTATGTGGAAGCTGCTTAATGTCTTCAAGTGAAGACCACTCTGCATGTCCATTACTCAGGTCCCAGTGTAGAGCTATTTAGCAATATTTTCCTAGCTTGTGACCTTGTGCCTTGTCTCTGAAGCAGACACTGAGAGAATCTGAGTCCTCCTGGGAAAGAGAAGCCTGTGTTCATTCCACTGTTGTCCAGCATATAAGTGTTATTTCAGATAACTACCATGAGCAAAGGAGAGAGTGCACTGGGGCAAAGAGATGACAGTGGAAGTGAAAATCTGACCCTAATAAACAACTGTGCTTATGCTTCTTTATTATTTCTGGAAACCAGCTCAAATTTGCTTGCCTTCATGAAGCCAAAGATAGGTGGGAAATTATACAATTATTGGATAAATTTTGGACTGTCTACTTGAACATCCCAGAGAGTGAAATAATATCATCATTGTCCAAATATTTTTCAATTCAACCACTGAAAGTTGTTTTAGCACCCCCCTAACCCACAGTACTGGTGCTCTGTCCCTGGCTCCTTTTGCCCATACTCAACACCATGTGTTGCCTCCAAAGCTTTTTCAGAACCACTCAAACATGTACAGTCAATAGACTCATGGAGGTCAGAGCTGCACTGGATCTCAGAGAGCCTCATTCTACAGATGAGAACCCAGGTGAGTATCCGGATAGACCAGGTAATTCACCTAAGTTTACATACTTTGTTGGTACCTAGTGCAGCACCATAACTCTGGCCTCTCCATCTCAAGGGTAGCATTCTTCCCATGGGAACTCAAAACTATTATTTAAGTTTGCAAGGACCCTATCAGTCACTATCAACATCTGATCAATCACATCAGAACCGGTGACTTTGCCACTGATCTCCTACTAGCCTAATGTGGATTCTTTGGAAAAGTATCTGTGTGATTTGCCAATTATCCATGAAGCCACATTTCCTGACAGAGACAATAAACCATTCATTGAAGGAATTAAACTAATGTATCATTTTATATTCACAGCTATCCCTGGGACTATATGTGGTACTATTTCCACAATATTAATTGTTCTAACCTTTTGAGAACATAAAACAGATTAAAGTTCTCCCCACTGGGTTTCTATAAAAACAAAATTTGCTAAACATTCTAAAAACCCAATTCAATTGAAATTGGAAGAAAAAGATGTGAGGGCTTTAAACAACTGTTTCCTGTTTTTACAGGCATAAAATGAGAAACTTTGGTTTGTATGGGACCTTGTTGAGAGCCAGACAGAGGTTGGGTCTATAATAAACTTGATCCCAAATGTCAGGATATTGTTTCTATTGGATTTGTGTTTTGAATTGGTTAGCAGTGTGGTTTGGTCCCCCTTGAAAGAGACAGTCATTCCTGGGGCCAATCACCCAATGAAGAAAACTGGTGACAGAGGATCTACCCATTGTCTCCTGTTTTTAATCTCTTAACTTTGAGGAGACATCCAGATATGTGGACCTCAGTTATATGGGCTAATATGGTACCTACTATTTAGAGATACAAAGACATCTTTTTTTTAAGATTTTATTTATTTATTTGAGGGAGAGATAGAGTGAGAGAGAGCATGAGAGGGGAGAAGGTCAGAGGGAGAAGCAGATTCCCCGTGGAGCTGGCAGCCCGATACGGGACTTGATCTTGGGACTCTGGGATCATGACCTGAGCCAAAGGCAGTTGCTTAACCAACTGAGCCACCCAGGTGCCCACAAAGACATCTTTGAGAATCTAATGAAAGCTGTGGATTCTATTCCCAGAAAAATGCACAGGTACACAAACATTCAATTGCAATTTCAAAGTATTGATGGACCTTGCTGAAATTCATCTGTGGACTTCTCAACATCCACTCAGGGTTTGATACCTCAGAAAGCTGGGGCCTAAAAGGAATACATCGCCTGCAAAGCATCCCAAGAATCAAACAAACAAAACAAGAAAACTCTATTTTATAGCCAGATTATCTGATTTGTGGTTAATTTCAGTGTATATTTCCATTCTGCAATCCAAAAGACTTTAGGGAAGTTCGAGTCAGACTTTTCCAATTATACTATTAAGGGGAAGAGCTGTGTCTTTACTCAGGCCAGAACATGAGTATGAAATCTTCAAGAAGAAGGTCACATTTGAAAGGACAAGATCTGAGCTATGTGATCTAGCTACCCCACAAATGAAGGATATTCTCCTTGAATAATCTGGGTTTCATTTTTCTGTTTAGGAAGGGGCACATGTTTCACAGTTGACTATGAAACTTCATGACAGTGGTGAGGATATTTCCACAGTACAATCAACAGAGGTTGCAAGGCCATCCTTGTAATTTGGTCTTACCTTCCTGAATGACCTGCCTGTCGTGCAGGGAGATCTATCTTTGCATCTGAATCATAAGCTAATATTATGCCAGACAAAGACAAATACTGAACAGTATCACTTATATGTGGAATACAAAAAGAAAAAATAAAGTTGAACTGATTAAAATAGAGAGTAAAATAATGGTTTCCAGAAGCTGGGAAGTGGAGGAAATGGGAAGATGTTGGTCAAAGAGTACAAAACTTTAGTAACAAGATGTATATATTCTGGGAATCTAACTTACAGCATAGTGACCATAGTAATAATAATGTATACTAGAAATTGGCTGGGAGAATACATTTTAAGTGTTCTCACCACAAAAAAAGATAACTATATGAAATGACAGGTGTGTTAATTAATTTGATTGTGGTAATCATTTCACAATGTATACATGTATCAAATCATCACATCATATACTTTCAATATATATAGTTTTATTTGTCAATTATGCTTCAAGATTTCCTGATTTCAAACTTTACTACAAAGCTGTGGTCACCAAGACAGCCTGGTTCTGGCACAAAAACAGACACATAGACCGGTGGAACAGAATAGAGAGCCCAGAGATGGACCCACAACTCTATGGTCAAATAATCTTTGACAAAACGGGCAAAAACATCCAGTGCAAAAAAGACAGTCTCTTCAATAAATGGTGCTGGGAAAACTGGACAGCTATATGTAGAAGAATGAAACTTGACCATTCTCTTACACCATACACTAAGATAAACTCAAAATGGATAAAAGACCTAAACGTGAGGCAGGAATTTATCAAAACCCTAGAGAAGAACATAGGCAGTAACCTCTATGACATTAGCCACAGCAACTTCTTTCAGGACATGTCTCCAAAGGTAAAGGAAACAAAAGCAAAAATAAACTTTTGGGACTTCATCAAGATAAAAACCTTCTGCACAGTGAAGGAAACAGTCCACAAAACAAACAGGCAACCCACAGAATGGGAGAAGATATTCACAAATGACACTACAGACAAAGGTCTGATATCTAAGATCTATAAAGAACTCCTCAAACTCAACACTCACAAAACAGATAATCACATCAAAAAATGGGCAGAAGACATGAACAGACACTTCTCCAAAGAAGACATACAAATGCCTAACAGACACATGAAAAAATGTTCATCATCTTTAGCCATCAGAGAG
>JAPYYJ010003691.1:0-11256 GCA_028533885.1 Nasua narica | reverse complement strand
ATGCAGAGTGAAATAAGTCAAGCGGAGAGAGTCAATTATCTTATGGTCTCACTTACATACGGAGTATAAAGAAAATCAAGGAGGGCATTTTGAGAAGGAAGGGGAGGGCGAATGGGGGGAAATCGGAGGGGGCAATGAACCAGGAGAGACTGTAGACTCTGAGCAACAAACTGAGGGTTTTGGAGGGTAGGGGGTGGGGAGGGCGAGCCTGGTGGTGGGTATTGAGAAGGGCACGTATTGCATGGAGCACTGGATGTGATGCATAAACAATCAATCTTGTAACACTGAAAAATTAAAATAAACATATATGGGGAGAAAAAAAAGAAAAAAAATTTAAAAAAAAGAAGAGTTAGCCTAAAAAATGAGATTTACAACTATTTGACAATGCTTTTGAAAGAAAAGATGACCACTGTGTTGGAGCACTGCCATCAAAGAGGAAAACAGTACAACATGAGGTTTGGAAAGTCATCTCAGTCTGCTCCCACCCTTAAATAGTTTCAAGCCTCTGGCTGACAGGCTGAATAATGTGAACAAGTCTAATGATGGAGTACAGATATTTTAAGTCTTTAAAAATATCTTAATTTCATAGTCCCTTTTCCCATATAATATGTAGAAGAAGCACCAAAATTGAAGCCAAGATCTGGATGGCATTATTTACAATAATGAAGATAAGGTGGCAATCCAAGTGTCCATCGATAGATGAATGGATAAAGAGGATGTGGTATACGCATACAATGAGATGTTACTCAGCCATAAAAAGGATTAGATCTTGCCATCTGTAACGACACGGATGGACCTAGAGGGTATTATGCTAAGTGAAATAAATCAGACAAAAACAAATACAGTATGATTTATATGTGGAATCTAAAAGACAAAACAAATGAATAAACAAAGAGCAGAAAGAGACCCATAAATAGAACTGATGGTTGCCAGAAGGGGGAGGGCTGAAGGAATGAGCAAAATGGGTAAAGGGGATGGAGGTACAGGCTTCATGTTATGGAATGAGTAAGTCAAGGGGATAAAAGGTGTACAGCAGAGGGAATATAGTCAATGGTATAGTAATAGTGTTGTATGGTGAGAGATGATAGTTATACTTGCAAGTATACCATGATGTATAGACTGGTTTAATCACCATGTTGTATACCTGAAACTAAAATAATACTGTGTATCAAATAGATATTAATTAAAAAGAAAAAATATGGGGGCATCTGGGTGGCTTATTGGTTGAGCGTCTGACTCTTGGTTTCAGCTCAGATTGTGATTTCATGGGTCATGGGATCACGTCCTGAGTTGGGCTCCATGCTTAGCAGGGAATCTACTTGAAGATTTTCTCCTACTGCCCCTCCCCCACTCCCTCTCTCCCCTGTCTCTCTTTCTCTCCCTCTCTCACTAATAAATAAATAAATAAATCTTAAAAATTAGAAAAAAAGGATATTCATTGGGAAAATGCAACTCAAAACTCCTTTATACGTATTGGAATAATGATAAACAAAGAAACAAACTGTAAGGAATCCATAGTGTTGTTGAGGATATGGAGAATTTTAAACGCTTGTACATTGCTGTTGGGAATGTAAAATGCTGCAGCTGTTATACTCATGGTTCCTCAAAAAGATAAACCAATAATTAGAATATGACACAGCAATTTCACTCTTAAGTATATAACCAAAGAAATTGAAAACAGGAACTCAAACAGATATTGTATGCCAATGTTCACTACAGCCTTATTCACAATAGCCAAAAGGTAGAAACAACTCAATTGTCCATTCACAGATGAATAGAAAAATAAAATGGATATATATATACAATGAAATATTACTTACTCTAAAAAGGAATAAAGTTCTGATACATGTTTCAACATGGTGAACCTTGAAAACATTATGCTAAGTGCACCAAACCAGACACAAAATGACAGACAAATATTATATGTGAGTTAAAATGGTGAGTTATTAATGATTACAATTTCTGGGGTTATGAAAAAGCTTTAGAAATAGATAATGGTGATGGCTACATAAAATTGTGAATATAGTTAACACCACCGAATTGTTGTTCATTTAGTAGCTGAAATGGCAAATTTTATGTTATATACATTTTACCACAATTTAAAAGATTAGTAATGTGTAATATACCAAAAACCATTGAAGTGTACACTTTAAATGGGTGAATAGTATGGTATGTGAATTATATCTTGATGAAGCTATTTAAACCCCCTCCATAAAAGGTAAAAAGTATAATTAATATGCTAAAAAAGCAAAAATAAAATTATATAAAAATGCTCAATTAAAACCACAAAAGGAACAAAAAGAATGAAAAATAAAGTAGGAATAAGAAATAAGAACAATGAACATAGAGCCTAACAAATATGGTTGATATTAACCCACATACACCAATAATCACTCTAAATGTCAATGGTCCTAATAAACCATTGAAAAGGAGATTGTGTCAGATCAAAAACAAGACTCAACCTTATGTTTCTATAAGAAACCCACTTTACATTTAAAGGCACATGTAAATTAGGACGCCTAGTAGCTCAGTCAGTTGAGCAGCTGGCTCTTCTTTTCTGCTGAGGTCATGACCATAGAATGTTGGGCTCAAGCCCCATGTTGGGTTCCATGCCCAGAGGGGAGTCTGCTTCAAGATTCTCTCTCTCCCTCTGCTCCCCACCTCTCTCTCACTCTCTCTCAAATAAAGAAATAGTAAAGGAAAAAAAGAAAGAAAGAAAGAAAAAATTGTAAACAAAAAGACATGTAAATTAAAAGTATAAAGATGGAAAATGAGACATCATGTGAACACTAATAATCCAAAGAAAACTAAAGTAGCTATATTAATTTCAGAGAGAGCATCCTTCAGAGGGGGGGAAAAAAAGCTATCAGGATCAGGATTAGAGGACATTACAAAATGATAAAGAGGATCAGTTCTCCAAAAAGATAAAACAATTCCTAACGTGTACATACCTAAAAAGAGACTGCCCAAAAACACGAAGTAAAAACTGGTAGAACTACAAGGAAATATACATGAATCCACTATCACCCTCTAACTGAAATGGACAGATTCAACAGTCAGTAAATCAATAGGGACATAGGTATATTCAATGATACCTTCAATCAACTAGATATGATTTATAAGTATAAAATATTTTATGTAACAATACCAAGATACACATTCTTCTCAAGCATGATGAGAAACATATGAAACATTCAACAAGATGGACAAAATACTGACTCATAAAAAAAAGTACCTTAATATATTTAAAATAGACATTTTAAATCGGTATGTGCTACGGTGAGTGCTATGAATTGTGTAAGACAGATGAATCACAGACATGCACCCTGGAAACAAATAATACATTATTTGTTAATAAAAAAAAATAAAAGGGATCCAAAAGAAAAAAGAAAAAAGAAATCAGACAATATATACTCTTTTTTTAAAAGATTTTATTTATTTATTTGAGATAGAGACAGTGAGAGAGAGCATGAGAGGATAGAAGGTCAGAGGGAGAAGCAGACTCCCCCTGGAGCTGGGAGCCTGATGGGGGACTCGATCCCAAGACTCTGGGATCATGACCTGAGCTGAAGGCTGTTGCTTAACCAAGTGAGCCACCCAGGTGCCCGACAATATATACTCTTAAATCACACTATAAATCAGTAACAGAATGGTAACTGGAAAATCCCAAAATTCATGGAGAGTAAATAACACATTTCTAAATAACACATAAGAAATCTCTTAACTAAATGAAAATGAGAATACAACTTATCAAAATTTGTTCTAAAATTAACCATTTACGTTTTCACCATAGGAAACTAGAAAAAGAAGACCTTTCAACAGACGAATGGATAAAGAAGATGTGGTCCATATATACAATGGAATATTACTCAGCCATCAGAAAGGATGAATACCCAGCTTTTGCATTAACATGGTTGGCACTGGAAGAGATTATGAGTGGATTAAGTCAAGCAGAGAAAGTCCATTATCATACAGTTTCACCTGTGGAACATAAGGAATAGCATGGAGGATATCAGGAGAAGGAGGGGAAAATGAAGGAGGGGAATCAGAGGGGGAGATGAACCATGAGAGACTATGGACTCCGAGAAACAAACTGAGGGTTTGAGAGGAGAGGTAGGGGTATGGGTGAGCCTGGTGACGGGTATTAAGGAGGGCACATATTGCAAGGACCAGTGGGTATTATACGCAAACAATGAATTCTGGAACTCTACATCAAAAACTAATTATGTACTGTATGGTGACTAACATAACATATTAAAAGAAGGAAGGAAGAAGGAAAAGAAGAAGGGAAGGGAAGGGAAGGAGGGAGGGAGGGAAGGAGGAAGGAAGGAAGGGAGGAAGGGACGGAGGGAGAAAGGAAGGAAGGAAGGGGGAGTGGGGAGGAAGGGAGGAAAAGAAAAGAAAGAAAAGAAAAGAATAGAAAATAAAAAGAAAAGAATAGAAAAGAAAAGAAAAGAAAAGAAAAGAAAAGTGAAAATGAAATCCTAAGTAAGAAGAAAAGAAACAATATACATTAAGTCAGAAATCAATGAATTTGAAAGCAGGAAATCGGAAAAAAATCAGCTTTTGGATTTGTTGACCAGGTTTTCTACTTGCTAAAGGATTAGTAAAACTGATAAGCTTCTAGCCAGGCTAACTAAGAAGAAAGGAGAAAGTAAACACACATTACTAATGCTAGAAACTAAATAAGTGACATCACTAGAGATCCCATTGACATTAAAAGAATAATCAATGAATAATGTAAACAACTCTGCCCACAAACTCGATAACCTAGATAAAATGGACCAATTCCTTAAAAGATACAATCTGACAAACTCACATAAGAAGAAAGAGCCAAGATGCCCTTCAACAGATGAATGGATAAAGAAGATATGGTCCATATATACAAGGGAATATTATGCCTCCATCAGAAAGGATGAATACCCAACTTTTGTATCAACATGGACAGAACTGGAGATTATGCTGAGTGAAATAAGTCAAGCAGAGAAAGTCAGTTATCATATGGTTTCACTTACGTGTGGAGCATAAGGAAAAACATGGAGGACATT
The DNA here is from genome assembly GCA_028533885.1 of Nasua narica. NCBI lineage: Eukaryota > Metazoa > Chordata > Mammalia > Carnivora > Procyonidae > Nasua > Nasua narica. The sequence continues at coordinate 6,208 of JAPYYJ010003691.1, read as the reverse complement.
GGGAGAAGAAAAGGAAGGGTGAATTGGGGGAAATCAAAGGGGGAGATAAACCGTGAGAGACTGTGGACTCTGAGCAACAAACTGAGAGTTTTGGAGGGGAGGAGGATAAGGGATTGGGTGAGCCTAGTGGTGGATATTGAGGAGGGCACATATTGCATGGAGTACTGGGTGTGGTACATGAACAATGAATCTTGGAACACTGAAAAAATAAAATTAACTGGAAAGAAAAGAATAAATAGATAATCTGAATAGACCTATATCTATTTAAAAATGTATACCAATAATTAACAATCTTCCAAAATAGAAAGAACCAGGTAGGATCACTGTTGAATTCTCCCCAACATTTAAGGAAGAAACGATATCAGTTCTTTACTATCTCTCTCAGAAGATACAAGCAAAAGAAATACTTTCTAACTCATTCTATGAAGGCAGCATTACCCTAGTAGCAAACCCAGACAAAGATCTTACAAGCGAAGAAACCTATAGACTAGTATCTCTCATGAGAATAGATGGGAAAATCCTCAACAAAGTATTAGCAAATAAAATTGAACAACTTATAAGAAGACTTATACAACATGACCAGGTAGAATTTATCCCAGGAATGCAAGCCTGGCTCAACATTTAAAAATCAATTAATGTAATTTATCACATCAACAAGTTAGAGACAAATCAAATGATCATACTAATAGACGTAGAAAAGCATTTGACAAAATACAATACCCATCCATGATAAAACTCAACATTCTTAACTAGATAAAGAATATCTGTAAAAAACCTGCATCTATCATACTTAATGTGAGAAACTTGATTCATTCCCACGAAGATCAGGAACAAGAGAAGGATATCTCCTTTCTTTTTATATTGCCATTTCCCTTTAGTACTTAGCACAGTACAGTGAAAAGATAACACACTTCCAAGTTTGACAGACCTGTCCCTTACTTACCATTTGACCTTGGGTATGTAACTTTTCTGAGCTTTGGTTTCCTTATTTGCATTCCATTACGTTTCCATTAGGTTTCCATGAACATTAAAGAAAGAGTTGGGGTGCCTGGGTGGCTCAGTGGATTAAGCACCTGCCTTCTGTTCAGGTCATGATCTCGGGGTCCCAGGATAGAACCCCCCATTGGGCTCCCTGCTCAGCAGGGAGTCTGATTCTCCCTTTCCCTCTGCCCTACCTCCCTGCTCATGCTCCCTCTCTCAAATAAATAAAAATAAAATCTTTTAAAAAAAGGCTTTAAGAGAAAGAAATACCATAGTTATGTCAAATATTCATTATTTTTCCTATATAAATGAAAATCAGAAGACCTTCAAATATTTTGCTTTTTTTCCAGACAGAAGAACAAACAGGGTACTGAATTATTCTCAAGATTGCAATTAAAAGACCAATAAATAAATAGATAGATAGATAGATAGATAGGATTAGGTTGAGTTCCTGAGGTCATAAGATCAGAAGAGCAGGGTACAAATAAACAAAACTGAGGGCGGGGGGAGCTCACCTGGCTAGCCTATAGTATGGTTTTTCCAACATGGTGGTGTTAGGACCTGCTTAGCCTAAGTGATTCCATCTTGTCTAAGCAGCCATTTTGTTGTGAACACAAGCTGACCTTGCCCTAAAGGAACAAAGTCAGCCTGGAGGAACTTACTTAGAGAGGTAAGTCCAGGACACCAGTGGAATGTGGTCTGCTGGTTCCTGATGACAGTCCCCCAGAAGAACAAGGTCGAGTCAGGTCAGGTGGAGACGTCCAATCAGTAAAGGACACATATGCAACCTCCCCTGACCCCACTGCTTCTGACCAATAAGGACAAGCTCACAGTTGGTTTGTGGTTTTGCCCTATAAAAGATAGCCTGTAAGACTAGGCAGGGTCACTCTCTGCATAGAGACGACCCTGACCGGCCAGTGTGATTCTCGATGCATGGCACGAAATAAAGCTCCGCTTGACCTTCGCTTTGTATCAGTCTCGTTCCTTTGATCATGGACCCTAACAGGTGGTAGCCATTTAAGCAAATTTCCATTGTAAGTGCTTGACAAATTTATGTTCCTTCCTATAATAATACCTAAATAATACTCCCAAATATATGCAGGTTCTAATCCCTGGAACCCGTAAATTTGCTGGTGTATGGCAAGAGGAACATGAGGTTGTGATTAAATTAAGGATCTTGAAATTAGAAGATTAATCTGGACTGTCCAGACAGGCCCTAAATGTCATCTTAAATGTTCTTATAAAAGGGAGATAGGGGGAGAATTGACTACACTAGAGGAGATGGCGATGTGATGAGAGAAGCAGAGATTGGAGTGATGTGCTTTGAAAGGAAGCACAAGTCAAATAAACATGAAAGGCTAAAAAAATGCAACACACATTCTTCTCTCCAGAGCCTCCACTCCCACTTACAGTTTGACTTTCAGTCCCCTGAAACTGATTCCAGATTTCTGACCTCCACAACTAAAAGAATACATTTATGTTGTTTTACCACTAAGCATTAGTTACAGTGGAAACAAGAAACTAATATACCTTTCCTTTTGAAACATAGTTCTAACACAGTGAAACAAAGTTCAATAAGCAGAGCAAAGCAATAGTAATTGGAGATATTCTGAGGCCTCAAGAGATCATTAACTCTGTCTTCATCATGCAGATTTCTTAAAACAAAAGAAGGAATGTTCCTAACCAGCAGTCAAGTGCTGAGTCCCAAGTCCTTAGGGGTCCCACATTACCTAAAGACAGGGGAGGATGTTCTGTAAAGTTAGCCTGCAATATACAATTTTTTTTAAAGATTTTATTTATTTATTTGAGAGACAGAGAAAGTGAGAGAGAGTATGAGAGGAGAGAAGGTTAGAGGAAGAAGCAGACTCCCCACAGAGCCCGGAGCCTGATGTGGGACTCCATCCCGGAACTCAAGGATCACGACCTGAGCCAAAGGCAGCTGCTCAACCAACTGAGCCACCCAGGCGCCCCAGCCTGCAATATATAATTGATTTCATTTGTTTTAGCTGGAGCTTAATTTGAATTGTGTACCTCAAAAGAAGAGCTCATACTGATTTCTTTAAAATTTAAATGTATCGCCTGTATACCCTTCAGGTTTTTTGAGATGAATATTGTTCTTTTATCTTTTTGCAATGAAAGGTACAGAAAATGAATTTGGGATTTTATGGCTTGAGGTTAAAATATGGTTTGCATGTACAAATATTAAAAGCTAGTTAAATCTATTCACTTTTCCTCAATAGAATGTTTGTCTTGTAAGTACCAGCTGCTTTATACCATCATTCAAGTTCTGCCACAATCTGAAACATACTTCGTCTTACTGTGCTTGGTATCCTATTCCCTAGGCCTCTGAATAGTTGCAATTCCTCAAATGCACCCTGCATTTCTTACTTCCATGTCTTTGCAAATACTATGCTTCCTCCTTAAAATTTTTCCCTTTTCTCCCTCAACCCCTCATTAATAGAGTATGCCTACTCATTCTTTAGGGCCCCCACATGAAATGTCAATGTCAACCAACTCCATGAGGCTTCTCTGGAGTTCAATATTCCTTGGTTTGTGCCCCCAGTGTATCCTACACACATTATTAACTTCTGGTTCTCCTCCACTTTACACTAAGGATTGTCTGAATACCACTGGCCAACAGTAAGAGGCAGAGAGAGAGACGTCTAAGAAGATTTCCATCTTCTCCTTGAGTGAAACATGTACAGTTCTAGTTTCAGAGAAAAATACACTTAATCAAGGATTGCTATTTGGTCTCACTGAGTACATTTGTGATCCCTTCATTTGTAGAGTCTACAGTTCTACCAGTATGCATCCTTGTTTGGTCTCTCTCTCTACAAAGTTTTACTAAAATCTACATTTTTTTAGCCAAATTCACTAACTATTTTATTTCTAACATACTGACAACTGGTCAAGATTTTCCTGCTGAATCTGTTCTTCGATCACCGCCACGCATTTAAGATTCTTCTAGTTTATACATCTATTTCAAAAATTTTCACCTTCCTTTAACAAAAATCCAACCTCATTACTTTCTGTAACCATATATTCTGATTAGGCCTCCTCTCATTTCTCAATTGCCCATCATTCGTAATGAGTAACCCAATTATTGGTCTAAACTCTAGCTTAGAGCTCACAGAATTAAGGTTGCCCTATACATAGCATTTTATGCTCAATACTGAAAAACTCATCATTAGCCCATCTTGTGTTACCTTTCCTAAGGTTGTGTTATCATGAATTCATGGATCATTCAAAAGATGCAATTTAACTCTATGGACTATAATCACTGTTTCTTACTCTCAAATTATTATTTGGCCACTACAAGTCCTCTTTTCAGGCTATTTTTCCAAAAACAAGATGACTCACTCATCTTAAAATTTTCTGCTCCAGGAGGTGAAATTAATTCATGAGATGTAGTTCTTTTTTGTGTAGAAAAATGTTACTAATACCCAAAATTCATGGGCCAGAGATGCTGATGCCATTGTTCCACCATTCTACCATTTCTGGCAGGTAGGTGAAATAACACAAGAGATCGTGCATGCTCTAACTTTAGTGACAAAGGAGAGATTTCCTTAAAAAGAGAGGAAGTTCATAAGTTCATGTTGTTTTACTATTTTTATTTTACTCCAAAGACTATGTAAAATCCATTTTATCCTTTTAGAAGCCTCTAATTTTGTCCACTCACATAGATGTTCAGGTCTATAAAGCTGTGGTGATGGTTTCATGAGTGTATATATATCCCCAAATTCATCAAGTTGTATACATTAAATCATATCTTAATAAAGTGGATATTTTAAATAAAGTTAAAAAAAAAAGCTGGGTTGATACCTGCACCCTTTAGAAAACGTCTAGGATAGGTAGAACAGGATATATACTTCCTGGCCATCTCAGTTTCCATATAACTTGTAGTCACTCTCCCCTAAAGGGGATGTTCCTTTCTCATGGGTTCTTTACTAAAGTATCTGCATTCGATTCAATTGCTTCTGTGCAGCTCAGATTATTCAAGCTGGTTTAACAGAGTCCCCCCAGCGATCAACTTATTATACCCTCTCTACTCAAATACCAAGTCATTTATTTATTCTAGGTTCTAATTATATACCCCTATCCAGATGATTTCAGCCTTGCAGGACCAAAGTAAGAGAGGGATCAATATAAGTAACAAGCTACTAAAATCAATGATTTCTCAAAAAATTATACAGGACTAACATTCCAGAATTGTTTCGTGCTTTTGTAGTCTATTTCCAAGTCAATTACAGGTACCAACCTTGATGGGAGGTTTGCCTCAGAGGCAAAGCACATAAATATATATTTTACCTAACTTTTTGACTCTCCAATACCAACCAGAAGGAGAAATAACAATGAGGCACTATTCACAGAAGCCCTCCAGTGGTCAAACAAAATGTACCCTTTTATTATATTATTCAATTTTTTCCCTGTCAATAATTCATAGCAAGTCTCTCCTAAATCTGCCTCAGACTTTTCCCAAAGGAGAGCTACCTTAAGTATGTATTACCCCACTCTTTTGTATTTGCTCCTTGTTTTATTATAATATTATTATTATAAGTGTGAGGGCTCAGGACAAGAGCAATCAGGAATAGTGTATAGCAATTTGAGGATTATGGAATTCCTAACCCCAGTTGGTGAAACCCTGTAATTTTCTTCCCTTTATTCACGCAGCTTAAAAAATGTAAGACATCCTGTCAATTTTGTCTTTATCTGTCTTTCTACTAGGTCTTGTCAACCTTTTCATATTTTTATCTTATTTACATAATTCATTTTATTTCTACTAGATAATTCAATGTCCTTCTTTACTACTACAAAAATAATTCCCTCTCTGAATTTCCTCATTGATCAATACAGTCAACTTCTATTCCCAATTGAACATTCATTACAATGTGTTACTAGTGTAAGAACAATTTGAAAATAAGGATCATGCCTTATTCTTTTTTATACAAATAGAATGATCAAACCAGATGTTTAAAGATATTTTAATGTATTAATTATTTAAATGATGCAATATTCTAGAACCATGGAAATGGGAGTAATGGTAGCAAAAGATCCCAATGTGAAATTTATAGTAGGTACAATCTTTTCCCAGTCCACACACTCAGGAATGCAAAAAAATTAAACTTTACTTTGCCATTTCTTTACTTGATTTCTACCTCAAGTCCCCACTTGACAAAGGTGAAGAATGACTGACTCTTGATCTAGTTCTTCTTTTCTGCACCCCCCC
>JAPYYJ010003690.1:0-11260 GCA_028533885.1 Nasua narica | reverse complement strand
AGTGTTTAGGTAATGACAACTGAACAACACAAAGCAACACTCTTCTGGGGGACTACAATGCTACCAATCACCTTCATGTGTCGCTGCCTAAGTGCTACTTCCGTAGCCCATCTATTTTTATCCTCCCGAGAGGTGAAGACTATCCAGAATTTCTCATTCACTTGTTCTACGTTCATAGTATTTCCATATACATCCCATGGCAAGCTTGCTTGGGGACTTAGAAAACTGGGATCGTATTATATGCAGTCTTCTAAAAACTGCTTATTTCCTTCATTAAAATTATAATTTTTATATATGAAGCTGTATAAACCTATGTCATTCAACTCTATTGAACTTTATTTACCCATTCTTCAGGAATGGTTTACATTATTTGGCATTCATGAAAAATCCATCTATGTACAACCTTTGACATGATTCCAGACGATCCATAACAGGTATTTCTACACTTACATACAGGTCAAGGGTTATACAAATCAACATACAAATGGTCAACTTTGCAAGATAGTGAAAAATTATTTTCCAAGGTAATTACCTCATATCTTAATCCCTCCATCATTGTGCAGTTCTCTTCCATGCTAATTCTTGGTACTTTGGGATATCTTTGCGTCCATGGGCAAACACCAGCTTACCTTGCCAAGCCTAGGTGGCGGCCACTATATCAGGCTGGCTGGGATGACTGCTGGCTTGATATTTCACCCCAAACTGTGGCTCGTGCTGTGGTGGCTCTCACTGCTGTCGTGTGAGTCCCCAGAAGCTGCCCAGAAGAACCAGGAAACCTGACCAATATATGCAGAGACTTAATGCTTCGTAGAGTAATCTTTGACCACTGAGAGAGAGAGAACATGGGAAAGGGCCTGCAGAAAAAAAGTCTTCTTTCTTTTTTTAAAGATTTATTTATTTATTTGAGAGAGAGAGTGAGAGAATCAGAGAGCATGTGTGCACAAGCAGGGGGAGGGGCAGTGGGGAGAGTCCTCAAGCAGATTCCCTGCTGAGCGCCAAGCCTGATGCAAGGATCCATCCCATGACCCTGAGATCATGACCTGAGCTGAGTCAGATGTTCAACTGACTGAGACATCACGGAGCCCTGGGAAAAGTCTTCTTTCTTCCAAAACCGCAGAACTGGAATCCACTGCTTTTAGTTGATCCACTACATTCATTTAGCCTTTATGGATTCATGCCCATTGCCAAATATTATTGTGTGCTTTGTTATTATTATTGTTACTATTTTATATTCTTATATGTGCCTTCGCTTCTTGCCCACCATACTTCCCTTTTTCCCTCCCTCTTGTTTATCTGAGATTATATCCAAAGCAGCATTAGCACATAAGTTTGTCTAGAGAATTCAAGCTAAGCAATGGGTGATCTTATTCTTCTTTTTTCTTGGGGCTTGCTTTTCTACATAACTTTTATAGTCAACTTGTCCTCAAAAGCTTTGATTGGATTGTCACTGGAACTTCATGAAATTCATGAAGCAACTGGGGAGATGACAATTGTAATCTTGTGAGACTATGTTTATGCATGATCATGGTTATATCTCTCACATGTTTAGGTCATCTTTAAGATTTTTCAGGTAATTCAGTTAATTTAAGCTAATTCAGTTAACATCTTTTGTTAGCAGTTTCCTTAGACACTGTTTTTGTTATTGGTTGGGCTATTCTTCACAGATTTTCTATATATTTGTAGCTGATGCATACAAATGCATTTTATTTTTGCATATTGACCTAGTACTCAGCCACCATTCTATTTTTTTTAAAGATTTTATTTATTTATTTGACAGAGAGAGAGAGAGAAATCACAAGTAGGCAGAGAGGCAGGCAGAGAAAGAGGGGGAAGCAGGCTCCCCGCTGAACAGAAAGCCCGATGTGGGGCTCGATCCCAGGACCCTGAGATCATGACCTGAGCCGAAGGCAGAGTCTTCAACCTACTGAGCCACCCAGGTGCCCCTCATCCGCCATTCTAAACTATGTTTTATTTCTCACCTTTATAGGGCATTTTTCTGTGTAGACAATATTATCATCTACAAACAATAACATCAAAATACATTGCTAAAACTAATATGGACACGGTAGTTTATTCATGGACAGGATATGACTATTGATCAGTATTTTTAGGTTATAGAAATATTCAGATATTTCTTTTTTTTTAATTCAATTCTTATGTTACATTTTCCTAAGGATTTGAAGTTTTCACTTAAATTTTCTAATTTATAGTTTATAAAAAGACATATCTAAATTTCTAGGTAATATATTAAGGGCAAAAATGGAAAATATGCTGAGCATCCCATCAACCGTTCAGCATAATCCTCAGTAATTTCTAATCAGATCAATTCATAAGCAGTCACTGATGTATTCAACCAACAATGTATTCCAGTCACTGTGCATATGCATTATATGCATTGCAATATGATACAGCCATGGTCCAACATTAAGAAGATTGCAGTTCCATCAAAAAAAAAAAAAAGATAAGAAAAAAACTTAAAATAACTAAAATTCAAAAGAGGAGGTTCTCCATGAACCCTGAATTGCATAGAGATAGCAGCGTGGGCATTGAGAGGGAAGATGAGAGGATTGCGAAGACATCGACAATCCTTGGATATGGATTTCCTGCCATAGTCACCTAGCCCAGGTTTAGTGGTTTCATTAGTATCCCTTCTAGGCTATGATGGATATTCAGGGACAGGACATGGGCAAGAGTGCCATGGAAGTGTGGAACTCCCTGGCCCCTCTGGGCTGGGGGTGGTACATGGAGATGGTCCAGCAGCAGGTGCAGCCAAGCAGTTCCCATAAATCAAGCTGGCTCCAGTCAAATGTGGGCAGGGCTGATTGACGCATTTTAAAGAAATGTTTCAAAAATTTTAAGAAATGATCTGCAGACTCCTAAAATAGCAGTTTGGTGCTTGGAGAGTAGTTATTTTGAGTAAGGACGTAGAAACTAGCAAATAATAACGAAACTGAGAATTTCTTTAAAAAAATGTTTATTAACTCTCAATTTGTTCCTCTGTTACAGGTGCCCACTATATATTTTATAAATAGCATTTAATTTATATAGGAAGGGGGTGGGTATTACCATCTCATCTTCCTAAGTGGATATCTGAATTACAGTTGTCAGTTGCCAGCACAGAAAGCTGACTCTAGTTAACTTAACTAACGAAGTGATTGGCAAGGAAGCTGAAGAAGTTACCCCAGAAAATGGACAGAAATCAAGAGAGTCTAGACAGAGGGCCCATAGCAAAAGCTACTCCACAGAACAGGGAGTACTCCTCTGCTCAACACTGCTCAACTCTTGTGCCCTTGGCTCTGCAGTCACCACAGCTGTTATTGGACATTGTGCAATGAATTATTCATTGACTGTTTCTTCATCTTGGTGGCACTCACTGAAGACTCCAAGTTAAGGAGGTGAGTGTCCGAAAATCTAGGGCCTGGTTGCAGGACAGGAGGAAAGAGGAAGAAAGTATTTGCTCTTCCTTAGCTTTCCAACAGAAAGAAGTTTCATGATCCTCCCATAGAGTCTCAGAATTGGATATTCTCCCCAAATTAGAAAGCATTTCAGATGCCCAAAGGCATGAACACAGATGCCTTTCTCAAAATGACCTAGCTAATGAGCAGAGCTGGTCTGTCTGAACCAAACTCCATGATCTTTACTCTACATGGAACTAATTCGGTGGCAATAAATTCTGCAGAAAGGTTTTAGAAAGTGGCATGATTTTTACATCAGTGTGGTGAGGCTAGGTCTCTCATTGAGCATCTACTCTATATAAGAGGATGCTGGACAAGACAGAGTTGGGATATATAGTCTTATAGCCTCAGCATTTATGGTCTAATTAGGGATCATGTTTTAAAATATCTATTCACTACCAGGTGAATGTCAGTTCTGAAAAGAGCTATGGGCATTCAAGTTTGAGAGATAACACTGACTTGAGACTTTCCAGAAAACTTTGCAGGAGAGGTGGCCAGAATTTCAATATTCAGGGGATGATGTTTCAGGCAAGGGAGGATTTGCTTATGCAACAATATATGTAGACACAGATCTATCAGACTATAATGCAGAACTTTCTGGATTAAGTTACAATGTAATTAAGGAAACGAGAGTTGATCCTTACAGCCACTGGAGTGAAACCATAAACCAAATTCCAGTCATCAGAATAGTGAGTAGGATTGTGGGGTGTCAGGAAGCAACCACCAGTTTTCTCAGTTTGAAGGACTCCATTTCTGGAGAAAAGGGCAAGGGACTGAATACCAAGCCTGCAGTGATTAGCAAAGAGGCATGAACAAATGGGAAGAAAGTGCAGTCAGTCCAGCTAAGATGTGCTCTGCAGGAGGTTAGAGACCCAGAGAGCAGGTTGCTGGCTAATAAAGGGCATTGACAGCTTTGGGCGAAAGTCAGTTGTGAGAGGCCTGAAATACAAATGCAAACTTTGTGTTTTGTTGCTTCAGGATAGAGTTCCATTATGCTGGCTTTGACCTTATGAGAACATTGTCAGTGGCCTTGGAGCAAAAAGAGTAATGCTCCCTTCTGAACTGAAGCCAAGAATAATGCTTCAATAAAGAAACATAAAGCAAACTTGAAACCAAGGCTGCATCCTACAGATGTATCATTCAGTCCTTCCTACAGCAGGTGCCCTGGAACAAGAAGTCTCTACTTAGATCAATGATACTAACTGGAGTAATGAAACCCCCATTGTCCAGAAAGCCTTCATCACTTTGTAATTGACATAAAATATACTAACTTTTTGGAAGTTATATAGCCACAAACAAATATGAGTGTGTTAAAAGAAGGATAAAAAGCAATAAATTCGGAGCTCATTAATTTTCATTCAGGCTTCACACCTGCTCTTTACTCTTACTGTATCTTGCATCCACTTCATACCCCTGCCCCGCACCCCTACATGCTCACATCTTTCATTCCTCCCCTTATACAGCTCCCTCAGCAACCCCTTACAATGCCAGCTTCTTTCTATTTTTAAAGGTTAAGTTTAAATGTCACCTCCTGAGATGGGACTTCCTTAAACTGTCTCTAGCTAACATAGGTTATCTCTTCTATCACAGCATCTTATTTCTCCAGAATACTCATCAAACACTTAACATTTATTTACTTCTCTCCTTATTCTCCATCTGTACTAGTAGACTCTTAACTATTATTTCTTAAAGATTTTGTTTATTTATTTCTGAGAAAGAGAGAGAGAAAGAGAGCACATGAGCTGGGGAAAGGGCAGAGAGAGAAGTGGACTCCTCTCTGAGCAGGGAGCCTGATGTGGGACTTGGTCCCAAGACTCTGAGATCATGACCCAAGCTACCCAGGCACCCAGGCTATTAAATTTAAAAGTCCAGTGATCAGATCCTTTATTTGCTGCTGCATATTCAGTGCCCAACAGAGTGCCTGGCCCTTAGAAAACATTCAATGATTATTTGGTGAATACACAAATGAATGACAAATCAAAAATTTCTCAAAGCTTTCTTCTAAGTCACTCACTAGCCATCAAACAGATGTTAGTAGATCTCATGCATATAAGGAAAAGAAAGATCCAAAGGAACCTTAGAGATTTGACCTTGAGCTACTTAATCTGGTTTAGTTCTACTTTTGCCAAAATAAAAATCTCATTACCCACACAAATGAATATCAGAAGTTTATTGTTCTGTATGTAACAGTGAGTGTGTTCTATCTGAGGAACAACACCATTTTTCGCTATTACACCACACACTGCTTTAGATATGGTGAGTGATTGGTCTTATTTATTGCATAGATATTTGAATGAGTAGATGATTACACGAATGAATGTAGAATTAAGAGTGATATAACAGTGCACAGAATCAAGAGATTTTCTTTGGGCTATGAATCAAATAACCAAAATGCAAACGCAGAGATGATTCTTGCTTTGAATCTGGCAGGCTCCAATTAATATTTATTAGGTAAGGAGTAGCGTCTCTGGCTGGGAATTTAAATTAACAAGCAGATGGTTTCTCTAATGTTGCAAGTATAGGTTGGAATTTTGTAGCCTGGTTAGCATCATATCACTCAGTTCCATGGCTCTGTACTCTACTTGCATTCTGTACATGAAATTGTGATATTTTGGATATAAGTAGTACTTAGAGGGGCAGATGGTCTAGGGCAAAGTTAGCCTGTTTGTGGGAAAAACAACTCACGATGCTTCATTAGAGCCCGGGGACAGTTCTCCATTCGTTGCTACACTGACATACAGGAAATCAATGCTATAAAAATGGATTTAAGGACATCCTCATTTTATTCTGTATGATAAAATAATTGTAGCAGGTAAAACCTTCAGTATGTTTCAGAGTACTCATGAAAATCTGTTAGCAAACCTAATGTGCTTTATTTCATTCTCAATCTAGAACAAAATCAATTATTTCTAAAGTTTTTAAAGGGCAGCAAAAATTGCACCTCTATTTTGATGGTAGGATGCATGTGAAAATGCCTTCTATATGGTGCATGGAATTAGTAAACTCTCCATAAATGTTAATTTCTTTCCTTTACATAGTACTTGAAAATGACAATTTTCTCATGAATTTTTAATAGTTATTTATGAATCTCTCAATATATTTCAGACACTGTATGAGTGCTTTGCAGACGTTATCTTGGTTAATTCTCATTCTCTCTCTGTAAGGAAGAGACTATGATTATCCTCCATTTTCCAGGTTAAACAGGTAAGTCACTCAACTGGGTCAATCACAAATAGTAATCCAGGTCTGTTTTATCTCAAAATCCATGCTAGTAGATAGACACTTTACCACTTAATTAAATGTGTTTACCGCAAAAAAAGAACCGGCACATTTAAAGCCTTATTTTTAACAACTCTATTGTGATTCATGTGTTTGTATAAAATGCTTTATATTTTTAATTAGTGATGAACTGCATAAGAACAAGAACTGTTTTATTCTTATTCCCTCATGTCTTCCGTAATGCCTGAGATATAGTCCGTGCTTGATGGATATTTGGCAAGTTAGTGAGTGAACGATTCCAGAAGAAATACATAACATGAACACTGCTTGTGGGCTGCTCAGTATCTTCCTGTTTGAAGGTCACTTATCATGGATTATTTAGAAATAATTACTACTAAATTGTGGGAGAAATTGTCCCAGATGATATAAATAATTCTTACAAATTAAATGATGTGCAACTTGTCTCTACTAGCATCAAGGAGTTCGGAATCTTATTTATGTTATCCTTAAGTAAATTTTTCTTGCTCTAAAATGTATGAATTAGAATCTAGGAGAGAAAAAAAAGGGATCCATGCTATTCCTCCATCATTACCCTCAAACTTCAGAATATCCTTTATTGTCCCAAAAGACTTTCTCCAATAATATATAATTTCCTACACTGTTATCTCAGTCCATTTGGGTTGCGTTAACAAATCCCATGGACAGACTAGGTGGCTTATAAAGAGTGGAAGTTTATTTCTTACAGTTCCAAGGACTAGAATTCCCAAATCAGAATGCCGGAAGGGTCAGGTTCTGTATTTCAGATTATCCACTTCTCACACTTCATGTGTTCACACACGGTGGAAGGTGATAGGGAGCATGGCGGGTCCTCTTTCACAAAACACTAATTTCATTCATGAAGGTCACACCCTCATGACCAAATGGCCTCCAAAGTTTCCCATTACCTAATGCATAATCTTGGGGATTAAAATTTCAACATGAATTTTGGAAGGATACAAACATTCAGACAATAGCACCTGTCTTAAGAAGTGACACTCCCATGGTCACTGTTTCTAACTAAATTATATGGAACAAGTGCATTGGAAAAATCTCAGTGTGTTTGGTAGAGGAGACAGGTTTCCCAAGGCCCCAACTCAGACCTACTAAAGCAACATCTTCAGTGATAGGGCCCAGGACATCACTTTTTATCCTGCTTCCATGTGGTTGAAATAATCACACTACAGTTTGAAAATTGCTGTACTCGGGCTATTGAGAGACAAGAAAAAACCTCAAGTCACACACCTGCCTCCATCTCCATCCAGCTCTACCCCCACAAACATATACTATTGTCTCTCCTCCCCCAGTCTACAAGATAGGATTCTCCAGAGAAAGAGAACCAATGGCATGTGTGTAAATAGAAAGAAAAAGACAGAAACAGACAGATTTATTTTAAGAAATTGGCTCATGCAGTTGTGGAGTCTGGCAAGTCTGAAATCCGCAGGGCAGGCCAGCAGGCTGGAGAGCCAGGAAAGAGTTGACATCATAGCTTGAATCCCAATGCAGTCTGAAGACAGAATTCCTTTTGACTCTAGGACTTAGGGCCTCCAACTGATTAGATGAGGTCTATCCACATTATGGAAGAGCATCTGCTTTACTCAAAGTCTACCAATGTAAACATTAATCTCATCCAAAAGTACTTTCACAGTGACATTTAGACTGTCACCAAATATCTAGGCATTGTGGTGTTGCCAAGCTGCCACACAAAATTAACCATCATACACAGCAGTAGCATATGAGAAAATTCAGAAAATTGTGTTTGTCGTTAGGGCCCACAGAGAATAAATGAGTCTGGACAGAGAGCCCCCAGACTCATAGTTCGATAGTGGCCCTTCAAGCACAAGGCTTTCTGTAACTTCATTTATCTCCAGTGGAACATGACCAGATGAAACTAAAGAAAAAAATCCAATGGTGACTTTTATGATGGCTTTTAATATTTTACACACACACATAGAGATTAGGATATTTACTATATCAAGCATTATATTCAAGGTTTGATATCTTTTTTAGCCCCAAACAAAAAAGGATGAGGAAAAAGGAAACATAAGCAACAGAGAGGGATAACCTAGTTCTCTAGTCAATGCCAAACTCAGGATGAGCCGAAGTTATCCCGTGGCTCATTTGACCTCCAAGTGAGGTTGCTTCCCCTCCCAGTCCTGATTCAGTTGAAGTTGCTGACAAGTTGGAATTCCTTGAAAGGAGAAATAATCCAGGTAAATGTTTCCCTCCTGATGTTTGAGTCAGAGAGCTTATTTCTCTGATTCACTAAGGGAGAGATGTAGCCCCAGCTCCCAAGGGCCCTCAAATTACCATTTTGGTGTGCCAACAGGTCTGCCAGAGAGCATCATTCAAAAACTTAACCTCCCTGAAATGCCTCCTTTTGCTTGTGAAGGATACATAATCCATGGTTTGGGGAACTTTTATTCTGGCATTGATTTGGTGGACTGAATTAAGCAATGTTAAGACCCTACGTACTATAACACATGAAATTCTTACTGGGCTTTTAGTTGAAAGCCCTCAAATTGTTTTTTCTTTCCTTGTTAATGGTAGAATGGGAAATTTTAAAGTATATACATGAAATTCCACATTAGTCTTTTGCTTCTAAGTTGGCAAAGTCAATAACTTCATTCATTGTCATAATTTTGCCCAACTAACCTGCAGGAATTTTCATGTCTGGTGATTATTTCATGGGATAGGATTTCATCCAGAGTGTTCTCATGGGATGTTTCTTAGAACAGAGCCTAGAACACATGCCTTTCAACCTAATGGGATTCGTATTTGGGCTTCTTTTCTGCTGGTTTAACCCTGTAGCTCTCATAAGAACTCATGGATGTCATTGGGGCTTTTATATCTATCTGTTACTGGGAATGCCTAGGTGTAGAACCTCAGAAATGAGTGACTCTGCACTTGCAAGTAAAAAATTATAAATATTTCTTCTTGGGGACACCTCATAGGCTATTGTCTTTATACCTTATTTATTTCTTGAACTCTTTTCTTTCTGTCATTAAATTTAGAATATCAGTAATCTCAGATAGATGATAAATGATAGATAGATGGATAGATAGATGATAGACAGACAGATAGATAGATAGATAGATAGATATTAAAGAGTCCGTAAGAGAGAGACAGAGAGAGAATACTTCTAAGATAATTTTTCCAAAATAAGACTATCTTTGGATATCTGCTGCACTAGTTTGGAGGCCCATTTTCCACCCAAAACCATTGCTTCAGGTAATCAGGTGCCTCACAATGTCCCAAATTCTGTGTCATTCCATCCTCTCTGTTTTTGTGAAAGCTATGTATATCTTTTCTTGTGATGTTCTCCATCTAGACCCACCAAATCCCATTCATCCTCCTAAATCTTAATAAAGAGGTCTACAATTCCAGTCCCTCCAATGCCTTGGACCTACATTTATCTTTCCACACTTCTGACAGCCTTTTGCCTATACTGGCAGTACTATGTACTTCGTACTTTAAACATACTCTATTTTCTCTTAATGTTACTGTATTTGTTAGTCTTTTCTTAAAAACAAAAACAGTACCTTTTCATAGTGCTATTCACCTCATACAGGACTTAGTTTCATACAAGGTATTCAAATTACGAAAAGAAAACCTTAATTTAATGGACTTTCAAGTTATAGCCACACGATTGTGTAAAGTGGCACATAAATAACCTGCACAGGGTAATTATTTTCTCTCTCTCTCTTCTTTTTCTAAAAAAATCTATTTATTCATTTATTTTAGAGAGAGAGATGAGCAGGAGGGGCAGAGGGAGGGAGATAGAATATCCAGCAGACTGCACACTGAGCACAGAGCCCGATGCCATGCTTGATCCTGGGACTCTCAGATCACCACATGAGCTGAAACCAAGAGTTGGATGCTTAACCGACTGTGTCACCCAGGTGCCCCTACTTTCTCTCTTGAAAAGGTCTGAGTTCTGGTAATTCTACATAAAGATAAAATCATGACTTCTGTTTCATAATTATTCCCTGACCTTCTGGACCCTTCCCTGGTAGTATGCAATTCCCTTTCTTTCCATTATGGAAAAGCAAGATAGTTACATTTGAGGTAAATTATTTGCTAATCATGTAACATGGTGTTGTTGTGACAAATTACTTATAATAAACCTTGCATTTTTCTTACTCACTGCCCGACTGAGGAGAATCTCAGCAGGGACTTGGCATCCATTTTGATGGTCATCTTTTTCTATGCTTTATTAAAGCACAAACATAACACCGGAATAAGTCAACAAGTTCCGGCTTTGGTAGTAGTGGGGGACACACTGGTAACTGCCAGAAATGTTCTAGAACTCTCATAGTTCATGAATTAGATTTGTAGTTATGAAAACTCAGAAATATGTCACCTGAAATAATTCTAATATGTGAAAAATGTTCAAACAATGGTTTCTGGACTTGTAAATATAACAGGTACCCATTTATTCTTTTTTGTACTCATCTGATTGTTTGTTACCTATGACTTGGAATGGTCATTCCCAAATTTAGAATGAAGCTATGGAGACCTGTAGAAGTATCCATAACATGGCATCTGCT
>JAPYYJ010003689.1:0-11261 GCA_028533885.1 Nasua narica | reverse complement strand
CTTACATGAGATGCTACACACGAAGAACTCAGAACAGCCCCTGCCATTCCGGGTGTTTTGTTGTGAGGGTCACAGCTGCTGTTCCTATAACTTCAGGCTAGAGGGGCCCAGACCGCCAGCCTCGAGCAGGTAATGACTCTGAGACGTGGGAAGGAGAAGGGCAGAGCTCTGTGTGTTAGACCCACGCGACAAGAAGAACAAATCTGTAATCTTAGACGTGCGGTAGGTGGCGGGGTTTGGACTAGGGCCCACATCACCACAGCAGCTACAAATATTTGAAGGGAGGGGTATGTGTATGAATGAGCCGGATTATATCTCTGACTTATACCCGCAAATACACGAAGACCCACCAAATGAGAGAAGCAAAGGCTCTTTATACGTGATCACAAGAAAGTCAGCCGACCACTGTCACTTGCATTTTGGCGGAAGAGTCAGGGAGCTTCATTGTGGAAGGAACCCTGGCTTTCCGTGCGCCCTGATTGGAGGCTGTTGGGAAGCTGGAGGCGGGCTAACTAGAAGCAGGGGATCCTATTGGTTCGGGGTACATATGTAGATTTCTCTGATTGGTCCCATGTTGGATGCTAGGAAACAAACAAAAAAACAGAACAGGGAAGGTATCGGTTATCAATTAAGTTCTGGACATTTGGAGCCAATTTTTACAGAATTATTGTTTCTCTTCCTGGATTGCCACTAGAGAGGGCAATCTGGCTTCTTGCAAATCTGATTTAGCGCAGCTGGCGACCTGGGTTGTTTATTGGTAAAGGTAGATAAAGGATGAATTTCTTGGTTGTGGTTCAAAGTTTTTATTTTTTTAATGTGATCTGGCCACTGCTTGTATATTTAGTCTCTCATGGGCTTGGGGGTTCATGAGGATGTATGGTCCCCTTGCAGTAAATTCCATGAACTTTCCACAGAAAGGAACTCATTCCTTTAAATCGGAAAATAATGTAGTCATGCATCGTGGGACTTAGTTGCTTTTCGTGGGTCGCAATCTTGCTTGGACTTCTGGGCCCCCAACGGCCAGATACTTCCAAGACGGCGGCCCTCTCTCCTGAGTGAGAAATGTTCAAAGAGGTAGTTTTAGGTCTGATGCTCAGGTGATGGTGCCGTTAAAATAGATTACGAATTAGAGTCCTGCGTCCTGGTGCCACTTCTGCCACTTCCTAGCCGGGTGCCTTTGGGGAGTCAACAGCTTCAATCCTGCTGCGGCTCCGGCTCCGGGGACACTAGGCCAGCTGAGGACTTTCAGGGCCATCCCGACCCCCTTCTCCCCCCCCACCCCCCAACTCCCGTTCCGCTCCCTCCCTGCGCCCCTCCATCCTCACCACCTCCTCCCACCCCCCTCTGACACTGTGAGAGTTGCAACAACATTTAGGAAAATGCTTCCTAAACTGTGTAGAGTTATGCAAATATAAGTGCATATTATCAAAATTATGGAAATGTTATTGTCTATCATGCATCCAGCATTTGTAGAAATCCATTAATGGGAATCTTTAAAAAAAAAAAAAGTCGGTGTCCCCCCCCCCCCCCGCCCCCCGCATTGTTCTTAGGCTATTCTGTGACGTCTTACTCCATCAGCTATTAGGTCTTTAAAGCGGTACATCATTTTCGAGTGAGTTATTCAATTAATCATTTGTCATAACTCCAATGTCCCTCTGGATTGTGCTTCTGGAAAGCCATCACAGCTGTAGGAATGGCCCTAACTCCCTGCTTATCCTGGAAACAGATCAAATGGCCTGGGGGAAGGGGGAGCCGGATTAATAGCCAAAGGAATTAGTAGCAAGTTGGGAAAAAACAAAAACAAAACCAAAAACCAGAGAGCCAAATAGTCACCAATACAGTTTACCTTCCTTTACACAATGAGGTGGTCCAGTAATGCAGCTAAATGGGATTGCTACAGATTGAATCAAAATGGGGAAATTGCTATTCAAAGGCCCCCCGGGGAGAAATTACCAGATAAAAGATCTTTCCATTTTCATGAATGAGTCCCCTGAGAGAATCGCTTTTTCTAAATTAATCCAGTTTTCTAATTATTTTTATATATTACGATATATATTAAACTATAAGCAGGAATTACATTATAGAATAGAATACACAAATATAGAGAGAATATAGTTTAGATAATATATATACTTTCCTATAATAGTAAGTTACTGAGACCTAGTGGCTAACATGTATGTAAATTGTGTAGCCATTTACATTTCTCCTCTGAGATGTGGTGTTGAAGGAAAGATGGTGCCTTGATTATAGGTCCTTGAGAAAATTCCCTTCAATGGGAAAAGAATCCAACTCAGGATAAAGACATTTTTCAAAGAAATAGCTATGACCAACAAGGGAATGGTTGCCATTTGAAGTTGTAAGCTCCCTATCAGAAAAATTGAAATTATGGGGAATAGCTTTGTGGAAATCTGTTTTCATTTGATGATTGGGTTTGAATTTGTTCCAGAAAATACATGTCTATAAGAGGTGTGAGATGGGTGGGCCTCTCCTTCTTCAATATATTTAGGTTAAAATAGTTTTAGAGTAAAATAAATAAAAACAAGTTTTTTGGGGGAAAGAAGTGCCGCAGTTTCAGCTGGGACACGCTAATGGATAGTGCTTCCTTCCGCTTTGTCTAGTGACACACAAAGCCATGGGGAGAGTCCAAGCATCCAAGGTAGTGGGGGGGGGGGGCGGGCAGGCCTTAAGAAACTAAGCATCATCTGGGAAGTGATTTTGTTCTTTCACTGGGAATGCCTCGCTGGGTCACCGCCTGGAGCAAACAGCACTCGTCTCCTCCCTAATCTTTTTCCAGCTGTTTCCAAACATATATGTACCCCCAGAGACGGACAGACACGCCTATATATGTGTAAAGTCAACAAAGATCCAGAGTGAGCCTGAAATCAGGCCTGAAGGTCAGCGACCGTCACATGGAGGACACTGTAACATCATCTGGAAGGTACCAACCCTCTCATTTTACAGAGGAAAATAAGACCCAGCAGGGATCTCTGACTCCCCAGAGATCCCACAGTAGGCAAGCTCAGGTGGGCAAGTTCTTTTTTCTCCCTCTGTCTCCTGATGGGCATCACTGGGGAGATATCACATAACATCATTCTTGCCTTGGGCCCAGAAGGCCAGGGGGTATTGTGCTCATTAGTTGGGTAATGCTGGCCACCACCTTTGAAGCTGCTGGATAGATTCACAGGTAAATATCATTACCCTCCGCAAATGAATGTTCCCCCCCACCCCCAACACACACACACAACCTGTTCTCACTTGTTGCCCGGGGCCGCTGGCTGCTTGTGGCTACGGAGATTGCTGCTGAGTGCCGGTTCACAAGCATCCATTTGCTCCCCAGCTTCAGAAAATAGAAGGGCTGGGTCTGGGTCTTATTATTAAAAGCAAACAAACCCATTATTAAAAGTAAACAAGGCAGAACTGCTTTGAAACAATTGATTAAATGTCTCCTGGCTCAGTGGCCTAAATTCACCCCTGTTACCCCAAACAAAGCCTCCCATATTGCAAATCTAAAGAGAGAATGCCAGCAGTCCGGTTGAGAAACACACACACACACTTGAGTGCCTGTTACAACTTAGGCTCAGGAACCACATTATCTATAATCTCCAAGATTTAGAAGTAAGAGGGGTGCCTGGGTGGCTCAGTCCTTAAGCATCTGCCTTCAGCTCAGGTCATGATCCCTGGGTCCTGGGATCGAGCCCTGCACCGAGCCCTGCACCGAGCCCTGCACCGAGCCCTGCACCGAGCCCTGCACCGCTTGCTGCTTGGCAGGAAGCCTGCTTCCCCCTCTCCCATTCCCTCTGCTTGTGTTCCCTCTCTTGCTTTGTTTCTCTCTGTCAAATAAATAATATCTTTTTTTTAATTAAAGATTTTATTTATTTGACAGAGGGAGAGAGATCACAAGGAGGCAGAGAGGCAGGCAGAGGGAGAGGGGGAAGCAGGCTCCGATGCGGGGCTATGTCCCAGGACCCTGAGATTATGACCTGAGCAGAAGGCAGAGGCTTTAACTCCTGAACCACCCAGGTGCACCAAATAAATAAAATCTTAAAAAAAAAAAAGATTTAGAAGTAAGAATATTTTGCATTTTGGGGCACCTGGGTGGCTCAGTTGTTAAGTATCTGTCTTCTGCTCAGGTCATGATCCCAGCCAGGGTCCTGGGATGGAC
This sequence comes from Nasua narica, assembly GCA_028533885.1. Classification (NCBI taxonomy): domain Eukaryota; kingdom Metazoa; phylum Chordata; class Mammalia; order Carnivora; family Procyonidae; genus Nasua; species Nasua narica. Next base: position 7,099 of record JAPYYJ010003689.1, on the reverse strand, counting down.
CCCTGCATTGGACTCCCTGCTTGGTGGGGGCCTGGTTCTCCCTCACCCTCTCCCCCTCCTTGTGATCTCTCTCACTGTGTCTCTTTCTGTCAAATAAATAAGTAAAATCTTTAAAAAAAAAAAAAGGAGAAAGAAAGAGAAGGAAGGAAGGAGGAAGAAAGAGAGAAAGAAAGAAAGAGTATTTTGCTTTTTATCAATGGCATGGGCAGGCCAAGTAATTTGCTCATGGCCACAGATATAATACCGAAACGAGCATTTGAACTTAAATCTCCATGACTCCAAACTCATGGCAAATCTACCTTAGCACATTATAGACAGGTTTCCTCTGCTCCTGTGTTTACTGTTAATTTAAAGAAAAGCTCAAGACACAGGAGAAGGAAACTTGCATCTGCCCTGGCAAAACCTCCTAAAACTTTTGTGGGGTTGCTGGAGAGAAGAAACCCCGAGCCACCTCCGTCACATAAAATGTGCAAAGCGGGCACAGCAAAGACTATAGATGTTCAGTGGCTGGTGTTTAGTATCTTGCCCCCTAATGCCTGCCTAATTCCTGGGCCATTTTCTATATACTCTGCTGTCCAAAGAAACCAGAAAGCAGCTTTGTAGGTGCAGAACCTTGGCCTTGTTGGTGAATTAATGGACTCTTACTGATAGACTCCTGCTAGCCAGATTTATGAGAGACAGATATAGATAGAATATTAATTGGCTACAGTAGAATTTTGTTCACCTGGGAGTCTAAGTAGAAACATCTAAAGAATAGGATTGTTCTAAAATACATCTTAAAATTTCTTGAATTGTGCTACTGGAAGAATCCATAAGCAATTTGCTATGGGTGCAATGCCAGGTAATGGAGGGGTTTACCATACCACCAGTGACCAGCTGGGGAGGACACAGCAGCCAAATCTCTTGACGCAGTTAGATGGTGTCACTGTTCTGATTGACATTGACTTCATCAGAGCTACTTCATGTCGTGAAAACCTTATGAAATTATATGGAAAAAAAACAATTCCCCCCAAAGCTTACAAATAGTTATTCCATATGACCCAGCAATTCCACTATAAATATATACCCAAGAGAACAGAAAACACATGTCCACACAAAAACTCATACGTGAATGTTTATAGCACCTTTATTCATAGTAGTCAAAGTGGAAACAATTCAAACATTCACCAACTGATGAATGGATAAACAAAATGCAGTCTATCTCTGCAGTGGGTTATTCAGCCATAAAAAAGAAGGAAGAGCAGAAATGTGCTACAACACGGATGAACCTTGTAGACATCACACTAAGTAAAAGAGGCCAGATGAGAAGGGCCAACGTATGATTTCATTTACATGAAATGTCCAGAGTAGGCAAATCTCTAGAGGCAGATACTTGATTAGTAGATGTCTAGGGCTGGGAATGGAGAGGTAGAGGCAAATGCTAATGGGTAGGGGTTGCTTTGATGAAAATGTTCTAAAATTGGTTCTGGTGATGGTCAAACAATTCTGTGAATATGCTAAAAAAAAATCACAGTAAAATGTTTACATAGGGAAATGTTAGCTTTTGCAGAATGTGTAGTATTATCCATTTTTTATAAACTCAGTTGTCTCTGATTAATTAGATATAACTAGGTGTTTTTCAATTGCTTCATGTGATATGTTAAAAGTAAGGGTTCTAACATGCTTTTCACTCTTTTTGCTGCTACTCTCACGGGGACTTGTATCTTACTTACAAAATGCTCCTTTTTCTCATTGTGATTGTATGGAACAGAAAAAGCTAAGCTCGGGAAGAGGAAGAGATCTGATCCTGGACAGTGTTGTTCTATAATTCGCAATGGGGATGTGTGCTCCCCTGCAAGCCCCTTTCTCAATATCAAGGTTATTCAATGTCAAGGTAACTAATTTTGCCAAATTAGGAGTCAGTCAGCAGCCTGGGACAATATAAACAAGGAGAAGGAAATCACACGCTCCCGGGAGAAGAAGAAGTGTGGCTCGGCACAGAGTAGATGCTCAAGAAATGTCTCAGGAATGGACCGAAGCATCCCGACCCCGTTACGGGGCACCTTCCTGGTGACTTAGACGCATTAGATAGGATCCCTCTTCCTTGAACAGTCCCGGAGAAATGTAAATTCTTATATTCACCCCCACCTCTCCCTTTTACATCTTCCCTATGAACCAGCCTCTCTATGTGATTGCTATGGTCAGACGCTACAAAGTGGCCTGCAGAGATTTTAAAAACTGGGAAATTTAAAAATATTTAGATCTTGGAAAACTTGACGTCAAGATGCTACAGCCCCTCTGGAAGGAGTGGAATGTGTGGCAGTTAAGGGGACACCTTCCCACTCGGCCTGGGACTGGAGCAGGGGGTCCTGGAGCAAGCACTTTGCTCTCCAGGCGTCCACCATCCCCCCTCCTCTTATGAACTTCATTTGCACAGGTATATTGCCTGACCCCCCCCACCCAGACATGATGGGCTTGTGACCCCACCATTCCAGCCTTACTTTGGCCTGTCTACAAATCACTTCATGGGGATAGACCTTCTTTCACTAGTTTCCTGCCTCAGTGACACATTCTGTACACCAAGTTTCTATAATTCTTGGGCGTGTCCCAGGCCACCATCCACAAACACAGAAAAAAAAAGTCTCTTAGGTTGAGTCACCGCAACAGATACTATTTGTTGATTCTTGCTGGTTTCATTTTCAAAAAGGCCTTCGATTTCTAAAGTTGAAACACTTTCATCTACTGACAACTCCCCAGTTTTTCCAAGGGATTTAGTGGGTAGGGGCTCATAAAACATTCTGCGGCTAGGTCATGAGGGGGAGCTTGAACCAGTTTTATCTCACAGACGAGCCATGGTGATGATCAATATATATTAATAGCTAACCTTGACTGAGTGCGTGCTGTGTGCCAAGTGGTAGAGTAAGTCATCCCCTTCAGGCTTCACACACCCTTAGCCATCGGCACGTCCATTATCTATTTTACAGATGAAGAAACTGAGCCACCAAAAGCTGGGAAGCAAAGAAGTCAGAATTCACACCTGAGCCGCTTGACTGTGAGCCTACCCTCTTCATCACCTTGCATGGCTGCCCCTGTGCAAGGATCCTTACAAGGGTCAGAAGTGTCACAGACAGATTGCTTGGAGTTTCATGGCATCCCTGAGGCCTCTCCTAGCAACCTAGACACACACTGGAATCTCATGAGGGGCCTCTAAAGCACATGGAGACACAGAGGAAATACCATAATGGGTTAACCATTTGGGGGGGCAGCTAATGCAGGATGAATGTGGAAGTCTCTGCACTCTTCTTGCTTGTTTCTGTACATCTGAAATTATAGCAAAGTAAAAAAAGTTAAATGAAAAAAGTGGATTGGAATAATATTAATTGACCCGGAGGGATTTTTTTAAAGATTTTATTTATTTACCTATTTGAGAGAGAGAGAGAGCGAGAGAGCACAAGTGGGCCTGGAAACAGAGGGAGAGAGAATCCAAAGCAGACACCATGCTGAATGTGAAGCCTGATGTGGGGCTTGATCCCACAACTGAGAGATCATGACTGGAGCTGAAACCAAGAGTCAGATGCTTAACTGACTGGGCCATCCAGGTGCCCCAAGGGGGTGTGTTAATAACAAGATGCAGAAAAGCCAGTGTGATGCGATTCTATTCGTCTAAATCAAATAATGACAAGATATGTGTGCACATGTATGTACTTATACACATATGTCTCTATGTCCTTATATGAGGATGGAATGAAATGTATATAATACATTAAAAAGAAATCTGGATCCCAGTTCCAGAGATTCTACTTTAATTGTTTAGGAGTAGGACCCGAGCATGAGTAGCTTCTTTTAAACTTCCTTAGATCAAAGTTCTCAAATTTGCTGCATGTTAGAATCATTTGGGGAGTTTTAAAAAGTCCTGATGCCCAGTCCACAGACCAGATGAATTAAATCAGGCTCCCTGGTCATGGAACTCAGGCATAGGTGTTTTAAAATTCTCCCAGGGGGATTCCAGTTGCCAAGTCTGGGGACCAGGCAGAGCTCCTGGCATTCCTGGGGCTGAGAATCACTTCTGAGAGAGGAGGGAGGTCCTGTGGGTAGACTGCTATAGCATAGGCATTTGATAACTACTTCAACCCTGGAAACAGGCCACGCATAGGGAACCTTCAAGGAAACAGAGGCTGTCTTCAGAGATTAAAAAACCTGCCAGAAGTCTTGGAGCTTGGAGATGGTGGTGGTTATCCTGAACCACCCTCTACTAGGTCAAGGAGAGTGATGGGACTGGCTTTGAGAAGGTTTCGTGGCTTCTCAGTCTCTCCTTTCTAAGATCACATGCCTTGAAATTCCTTTAATAGAGCTTCATTCCTCTGGGTTCCTCCTCCTAGGAGCTATTAAAAAAAAATGGCAAACACTCCTGGGAAGAATTGCATGTTAATCAGATCTTAACGTCTGCCTAGCCAGTGCTGGGTATTTTGAAGGGAGGAGACAGTTCGAGGGATGCTTAAATCTGGGGAAAGAATGTGATGTAGGGGCATAAATCTGATCTTGTCTCTTTCTTGTTCAAAATCCCTCATTCACTAGACTTCATCTTGTGTAATTGAGACTTTGTGTCCATTGGCTAGCAACTCCCATTATCCCCTTCTCTCAACCCTGGTGCCTGGCCGCCATTCTACGAATTTGAGTGTTTTAGCTAGTGGAATATAAGTGGAATCATGCAGTATTTGTCCCATAGTTGGTTTATTTCCCTTATCACAATGTCCTCAAGTTGTATCCATGTTGTTACATATTGCAGGATTTCCTTTGAGGCTAAATAATATCCCATTGTCTGTCCCTTCCACGTTTTCTTTATCCATTCATCCATTACGGACATTTAGGCTGTTCTCACATCTTGAATATTATGAATAGTGGTTGGTTATTATGAATAAGCTACGTCTGTAAGCTTTACTGAGTGCTTATTTACTGTATGTCAGGAACTGTTTTAAATGCTTTACATATTAGCGCAAGTAAAAGTCACTACGGCCTCATGAAGTCTTTATCCCCACTTACAGATGAGGAAACTGAGGTCCAATTAGTTTGGCCCAAGGTCATACAATTAGTTAGTAGGTTGTAAACTGGAGTTTGAAACCAGTACAATCAGGCTCTATAAACAGTGACCTGATCACTATAATGCCAATAGTATTAAAAATCATAATAATGATAATGATTGAGAGCAAACTGTATGTCAAACACTATTACTGGCAAGGTGAAGATGTAACTTACACATCCCCATAACCTTGGGGACAGGATCCAGGACATTTGTCCAAGAGATTGGCTAATTCCAGAAGTAACGCTCCTCCTTACAATTTTTGGGAGAGTGGTGGAGACAGGTCACAATTAAAAATTGGGCAGAGTAGTGGAGGGTAAAATTATCTCCTGCAGCTGTGATATGTCCCACCATGCATCTCCTTGATTCATGCAGTTTCAAAGCCAGAACTTTACCTATTACCAAGTGAGTCTGACACAAGTCTATAGTATTTTGCATATATATGTATGTATATATATGCATATATATATATATGTATATATCCTCCTCAGTATTTTCCTTCTGTTGTATTTTGTGCTTAACATGATCAGCTCACAGGTCAAGGGAGCAGTCAAGAGTTAGGTGCTTATGTTTAAAGGTCTTTTAAAAGCCTCTCTTTGATTCCCTTCTTCCGTGCCTGTTTGGTGGTAATCTAAATAAGGGCTCCGGCTATGTGCAGTTAGGCGATGGAGCTATGAAAACGAACCACCAGCCTCCAAATGAACTCGGGAACATTTGCGGTCCAGTTAAATGTCCCAACAGGGCTCTCTGCAGTGATACCAACACCCAATGCTCCCAGTGGGCCTGGAAAACACACACACACACACACACACCCAACAAAACAGCAACAACAACAAAAAAACCCATCCAAGTCACAGGCAGTCAATATTCAGAAATCGAAGACAGTGTGTAAAAGCGCAATGCCATTTATTTTGCAATGACAAATCAATCTACTTTCCCAGCACCCTGCAACTTTTATTGAACTGGGCGTCTCGCCATAGGATACGCCCCCAAACTCTCCTTAAATACATATTTGTTAATTACAAATTACGAATGCTGTCTGCAATCGTGAGTGGCGTTGCAAACCTGGTATCACAGAAAGGGCTTCTTCTCAAAAGGCTGCAGTAGCAGTAGCAGCAGCAGCAGGAGAAGCAGTTTTCCCGCCCTACTGAGCCCTCACTATAATATGCTGGGCACTGCGCTAAGCGTGCCACCCTCAAAGTCCCCAGGGAGCGGGGGTGCACCTTCGGTTCTCGGCGCTCGCAGCCATTGTGGGGTGGGCGCTCGTCCAGCCGCGCGCTGACACGCCCTCTCCGCGCGGCGACCCACGGGCCAGCGCAGGAAGCGGGGCTCGGTGCGTGCTCCAAGGAGGAGGCGGCTCCCGCGGGGGTGGAATCCTCGCCGCACCGCCCGCGGGTTCCCCTCGGCTGCGTGCGCTCCACGAGCCTCCCGGGCACGCGCTCCTAGCCCCGCCCGCGTGCGGAGGACGCCCGGCCGCGGGCGCGCGCCCTCTCCGCGCCCCCGCGGCGGACGCACGGCCGCGAGCGCGCGTGCGCCCCTCCGAACGTCCCCGGGATCCGCGCCAGAGCGAGCGCCGGGGCCGGGCGCGCAGGAGTGAAAAGGAGGCGGCGGCCGCAGCTGCGAGCAACAGATCCGGACGCCGCGAGCAGACGCGTTCTGCTGTTCGGCGATTTTTTTTTTTTAATTTCAAAAATATTATTAAATTAGGAAATCTTGCATTTTTAAATGGCGCTGGCCCCAGGTCAACGGGTGGTTTTCTCTGCTTCAAGATGGGCTTTGCTGTTTCTGTCGTGGGCACCAGTGGTGGCCTGATTGTCAGTCTTCTCCGGGCATTTTTAAGGCCGGGAGCCGACCACTGCATGTAGGCGAATCACCCTGCAGAGCGATTTGGCTTTTAAAATTATTGTTAGTATTTGGGGCATAGGACATCCGTTCTTGTGGCACTTCGTCCTTTTGCAGAAGAGGCTGTGAGTCAGAGGTGGGTCGCTCCGAGGGTGGAATTGCTCGCGGGTGAGCGAGCCCCGGCCCTGCGCACAGTCCAGG
>JAPYYJ010003688.1:0-11262 GCA_028533885.1 Nasua narica | reverse complement strand
ATATAGAGGCAGGAATGTTAGATTGGCAGCAGACCTATCCACAGACACCTGGCAGGCCAGAAAGGACTGGCATGATATACTCAGAGCCCTAAACGAGAAAAATATGCAGCCAAGAATACTATACCCAGCGAGGCTGTCACTGAAAATAGATGGAGAGATAAAAAGCTTCCAGGACAAACAAAAATTAAAGGAATTTGCAAACACCAAACCAGCCCTACAGGAAATATTGAAAGGGGTCCTCTAAGCAATGAGAGAACCTAAAAGGAACAGAGACCAGAAAAGAGGAGAGACAATATACAGTTAACAGTCACCATACAGGCAATACAATGGCACTAAATTCCTATCTGTCAATAGTTACCCTGAATGTAAATGGGCTAAATATCCCAATCAAAAGACACAGAGTATCAGAATGGGTAAAAAAACAAGACCCATCAATATGCTGTCTAGAAGAAACTCATCTTAGACCCAAAGACACCTCCAGCTTTAAAGTGAGGGGGTGGAAAACAATTTACCATGCTAATACATTATATGTTAAAAAATTTTAAAAAAGAGAATAAATAGGTTAACCAGGAAATTAAAGAAGAAATAAAAAATACATGGAAGCAAATGTAAAGGAAAAAACAACAGTTCAAAACTTTTGGATGCAGCAAAGGCAGTTATAAGAGGGAATTATATAGCAATATAGGCTTTCCTCAAGAAGAAAGAAAAGTTTCAAATATACAACCTCACCTTACATATAATGGATATGGAAAAAGAACAGCAAATAAAGTCTAAATTGAACAGTAGAGGGGAAATAATAGAGATTATAGCAGAAATAAAGGGTACAGAAAGTAAAAAAAAAAAAAAAATAGATCAATGAAACTAGGAGGGATCCTCTCAGCAAAGAGAGAGCCTAAAAGGAACATAGACCAGAAAGAAACAGAGAAAATATACAGTAACAGTCACATTACAGGCAATACAATGGCACTAAATTCATATCTTTCAATAGTTACCCTGAATGTAAATGGGCTATATGCCCAAATCTGAAGACACAGAGTATCAGAATGGATAAAAAAAAAAAGACCCATCAATATGCTGTTCACAAGAAACTCATCGTAGACCCAAAGACACCTCCAGCTTTAAAATGAGGGGGTGGAAAACAATTTACCATGCTAATGGACATCAAAACAAAGCTGGGGTGGCAATCCTTATATCAGATAAATTAGATTTTAAGCCAAAGACTATAATAAGAGATGAGGAAGGACACTATCTCATACTTAAAGGCACTGTCCAACAAGAAGTACATTTAACAACTGTAAATATCTATGTCCCTAACATGGGAGCAGACAGTTATATAAACCAATTAATAACAAAGTCAAAGAAACACATCAACAATAATACAATAATAGTAGGGGACTTTAATACCCCCCTTACAAAAATGGACAGATCATCAAAGCAAAAGATCAACAAGGAAATAAAGGCTCTAAATGACACACTGGACCAGATGGAAATCACAGATAAATTCAGAACACTGATCCCAAAACAACAGAATACACCTTCTTCTCTAGTGCACATGGGACATTCTCTAGAATAGATCACATCCTGGGACACAAATCGGGTCTCAATCGGTACCAAAAGATTGGGATCGTTCCCTGCATATTTTCAGACCACAATGCCATGAAACTAGAACTCAATCACAAGGGGAAAGTTGGAAAGAACTCAAATACATGGAGGCTAAAGAGCATCCTACTAAAGAATGATTGGGTTAACCAGGAAATTAAAGAAGAATTAAAAAAATTCATGGAAACAAATGAAAATGAAAACACAACTGTTCAAAATCTTTGGGACACAGCAAAGATGGTCCTGAGAGGAAAGCATATAGCAATACAAGCCTTTCTCAAGAAACAGGAAATATCTCAAATACACAACCTAACCCTACACCTAAGGAGCTGGAGAAAGAACAACAAAGAAAGCCTAAACCCAGCAGAAGAAGAGAAATAATAAAGATTAGAGCAGAAATCAATGAAATAGAAACCAAAAGAACAGTAGAACAAATAAATGAAACTAGGAGCTGGTTCTTTGAAAGAATTAATAAAATTGATAATCCCCTGGACAGACATATAAAAAAGAAAAGAGAAAGGACCCCAATTAATAAGATCATGAGCGAAAGAGGAGAAATCACAACCAACACCAAAGAAATACATTGATAAGAACATATTATGAGCAACTATACACCAGCAAATTAGACAATCTGGAAGAAATGGATGCATTCCTAGAGACACACAAACTACCAAAACTGAACCAGGAAGAAATAGAAAACCTGACCAGACCCATAACCAGTAAGGAGATTGAAACAGTCATGAAAAATCTCCCAAGAAACAAGAGCCCAGGGCCAGATGGCTTCCCAGGGGAATTCTACCAAACATTTAAAGAAGAATTAATATCTATTCTCCTGAAATAGTTCAAAAAAATAGAAATGGAAGTGAAACTTCCAAACTCATTTTATTTGGCCAGCATTGCCTTGATCCCAAAACCAGACAAAGACCCCATCAAAAAGGAGAATTACAGACCAATATCCTTAATGAACATGGATGTAAAATTTCTCACCAGAATACTAGCCAATAGGATCCAACACTACATTAAAAGCATTATTCCCCAGGACCAAGTGGGATTTATTCCTGGGTTGCTAGGTTGGTTCAACATCCACAAATCAATCAATGTGATACAATACATTAATAAAAGAAAGAATAAGAACCATATGATACTCTCAATTGATGCTGAAAAAGTATTTGACAAAGTACATCCTTTCCTGATCAAAACACTTTACAGTGTAGGCATAGAGGGTACATTCCTCAACATTATCAAAGCCATCTATGAAAAACCCACAGCAAATATCATTCTCAAGCTCTTAGCTCTTCCCCTGAGATCCGGAACACAGCAGGGATGCCCACTATCTCCACTGCTATTCAACATAGTACTAGGAGTCCTAGCCTCAGCAATCAGACAAAAAAAAGAAATAAAAGGCATCCAAATTGGCAAAGAAGAAGTCAAACTCTCACTCTTTGCACATGATGTGATACTTTATGTGGAAAACCCAAAAGACTCCACTCCAAGACTGCTAGAATTCATATAAGAATTTAGTGAAGTGTCAGGATATAAAATTAATGCACAGAAATCAGTTGCATTTCTATATACCAACAGCAAGACAGAAGAAAGTGGAATTAAGGAGTTGATTCCATTTACAATTGCACCAAAACCATAAGAAACGTAGGAATAAACCTAACCAAGAGGCAAAGAATCTATACTCAGAAAACTACAAAAGTGCTCATGAAATAAATTGAGGAAGACACAAAAAAATGGAAAAACGTTCCATGCTCATGGATTGGAAGAACATATATTGTGAAAATGTCTATGCTACCTAAAGCAATCTACACATTTAATGCAATCTCTATCAAAATACCATCAATTTATTTCAAAGAAATGTAACAAATAATCCTAACATTTATATGGAACCAGATAAGACCATGAATAGCCAGAGGAATGTTAAAAAAGAAATCCAAAGTTGGCGGCATCCTATTCCAGACTTCAAGCTCTATTATAAAGCTGTAATCATCAAGACAGTGTGGTACTGGCACAAAAACAGACACATAGACCAATGGAACAGAATAGAGAGCCCAGAAATGGACCCTCAACTCTATGGCCAACTAATCTTTGAAAAGGCAGGAAATAACACCCAATGGAAAAAAGACAGTCTCTTCAACAAATAGTGTTGGGAAAACTGGACAGCCACATGCAGAAGAATGAAACTGGATCATTTCCTTACACCACACACAAAAATAGACTCAAAATGGATGAAAGACCTCAATGAGAGACAGGAATCCATCAAAATCCTTGAGGAGAACACAGGCAACAACCTCTTGGTCCTCAGCCACAGTAATGTCTTTCTAGAAACATCTCCAAAGGCAAGGGAGGCAAGGGCAGAAATGAACTATTGGGACTTCATCAAGATAAAAAGCTTTTGCACAGCAAAGGAACAGTCAACAAAACCAAAAGACAACTGACAGAATGGGAGAAGATATTTGCAAATGACATATCAGATAAAGGGCTAGTACCCAAAATCTATAAAGAACTTCTCAAACTCAACACCCAAAGAGCAAATAATCTGATCAAGAAATGGGTTGAAGATATGAACAGACATTTCTGCAAAGAGGACATCCAAATGTCCAACAGACACATGAAAAAGTGTTCAACATCACTGGCATCAGAGAAATATAAATCAAAATCACAGTGAGATACCACCTCACACCAGTCAGAATGGCTAAAATTAGGGTGCCTGGGTGGCTCAGTTAGTTGAGCAACTGCCTTCGGCTCAGGTCATGATCCTTGAGTTCCGGGATTGGGTCCCACATCGGGCTCCCAGCTCCACAGGGGAGTCTGCTTCTTCCTCTGACCTTCTCTCCTCTCATGTTCTCTCTCACATTCTCTGTCTCTCAAATAAATAAATAAAACCTTTAAAAAAAAAAAGAATGGCTAAAATTAGCAAGTCAGGAAATGACAGATGTTGGCAAGGATGTGGAGAAAAGGGAACCCTCCTACACTGTTGGTGGGAATGCAAGCTGGTATAGCCACTCTGGAAAATAGTATGGAAGTTCCTCAAAAAGTTGAAAATAGAGCTACCCTACAACCCAGCAATCGCACTACTGGATATTTACCCTCAAGATACAAATGTAGTGATCCGAAGGGGCACGTGCACCCACATGTTTATAGCAGCAATGTCCACAATAGCCAAACTATGGAAAGAACCTAGATGTTCATCAACAGATGAATGGATAAAGAAGAGGTGGTATATATACACAATGGAATACTATGCAGCCATCAAGAGAAATGAAATCTTCCCATTTGCAAAGATGTGGATGGGACTAGAGGGTATTATGCTAAGCGAAATAAGTCAGTAGAGGAAGGCAATTATCACATGATCTCTCTGATATGAAGTATTTGAGAGGCAGGGCAGGGGATCATGGGGGAGGGGGGAGAGAAATGAAACAAGATGGGATGGGGAAGGAGACAAACCATAAGAGACTCCTAAACTCATGAAACAAACTAAGGCTGTTTGAGAGGTAGGGGGGTAGGGATAGGGTGGCTGGTTTATGTTATTGGGGAGAGTATGTGTTATGGTAAGTGCTGTGAAATGTTTAAGCCTGATGATTCACAGACATGCACCCTGGGACATATAATACATTATATGTCAATAAAAAATAATAAATCATAAATATAAATTATAAAAATATAAAATAAATTATAAATATGAATTAAATTAAAAAAAGAAAATAAGTCATGGGGATATAATTTACAACATGGTGACTATAACAACACTGTACTGCATAATTTGAAAATTGCCAGGAGAGTAGATGCTAAAAGCTCCAATCACAAGAATAAAAATTTGTCACTATTTATGTGTGGTGACCAAAATTAACTAAGCTTTTTTTTTGGATCATTTTGCAATATATACAAATATCAAATCATTACATTGTCCACCTGAAATTAATGTGTTATAGGTTGATTATACTTTATATAAAAATGAATATAGAATTCAACATATATATGTTGAATACATATACATACATATATAATATAGATAATATATATCATCAAGGCAATTGAATGCTTTCTTTGACTATTAACATTCAACCTGTATAAAGTTAAGAGCCTTGTCTTATTGAAATTATGATGGGTACAGTGTCTCCTGATACATAACTATTAACTAAATAAATAGTGAGTGAATGATTGTATAAAATATATTTTCTAGTTCAGTGAAATTTTATTCTTTCATTCTGCTTTTGTTTCCTCACCTTCCTACTTATTTTGTTAGTACTATTTATGTGTAACCATATTCTCCAAACATTTGACTGAAATAAATTTAAAACTCCATCTGCAATCAGATGTATAAAACTATCTGGATAATTGTTATCATATCTCTAAAGAATCAATATTTTTATTGCTCTCGTCAATAGTATCAGGCCATTTATTATTGGTTGACCCATTTCTGGAGCACACCATGTTAGATTTTTTTCAGACACAAAAGATCTAAGGACTAAATCCTTGTTGTCATTGGGCATGTCACATAATTAGGAGAGGGAACATTTTCCAGAATTCATGTGAAAATAAATCAAAATATTAGGAAATGAATTAACTATATTGAATTGTTTATAAAAGTTCAAATAGTTAATATGTATATTAACTAAAGATAAAGAGCTATACATTGATATGTAGCTATACAGAAAATAAATTCTTATGTTAGGATAAAGCTGTACAGACTTACATAGATAAATGTTTATTAGTTTTAGCTGATCAAATTTTGTAACTGGACTTCGATATTTTTCCCTCCATATTATATGACACATTGCCCATTTCTAATACATGTAATTTTAGAGGAGAGAGAACAAATCTGGTAATGTGGTAATAAATTTCAAACACCTGGGTTTGAATCTCAGCTATTCCACATTTATCATCTCTCTTTATAGAAAAGAATTAATTATCTCTAATCATTCATGTTGAAATATATAATCAGATCTTAATGTCAATATTAATTATTGTCAAATATAATAGGAAGATATTTAGTGATTCATATATTTTGCATTTTTATTTAGCGGATTAGTTTGCTTTAATTTTATTTTGCCTTTATGAATTCTGTAGCTGTTTTACATGACTTGCTGTTAGGTAAAATATATTCCTGTGACTATATTTATTTTTATTTTGCTTCTTTCCTACAATCGCAATATAAATATAAAATGTATTCATTGTTTAAAAACACATTTTAGAGGCACCTGGGTGGCTCAGTCCGTTAAGTGGCTGCCTTTGGCTCAGGTCCCTGGGATCTTGCCCTGCATTGGGTTCCCTGCCTCAGCAGGAAGCCTGCTTTTCCCTCTCCCTCTGCCTGCTGCTTCCCTTCTCGTGCTCTCACTTTCTCTCTCAAATAAATAAAACCTTTAAAAATATTTAAGAATAAAAACATATTTTATAAAATATTATTTAGTATAAGTTAATTTTCAAATCAATTACTATGAAATAAGTCAATTCTAAACTTTTCATTTTGAAATTTAAATTTTTTTTCATTTTATTTATTTATTTGACAGAGAGAGAGAGAGATCACATGTAAGCAGAGAGCATGCAGAGACAGAGGGGGAAGCAGGCTCCTCACTGAGCTGAGAGCCCAATGTGGGGCTCGATCCCAGGACCCTGAGATCATGACCTGAGCTGAAGGCAGAGGCTTTAACCCACTGAGCCATCCAGGCGCCCCTCATTTTGAAATTTTAAAGTGAAAAATACATTAGAAGATCTTAAAAGGCATACTGAAAGCAGTAATCCTAGGCTAACTTAATTTTCTAAACTTTTTAGGCTTTTTGGTTACCTTTCTCTGATTATCTAAGTTATTTAAGAATATACTATTTAGATACTATACACTGTGTGAAGCAGCAAGGGAAAAAATAACCCATAATCACTCATTCCAGTAAGAACCACAGAAAACATCTTGGGTCTTTTCTCACGTGTACAGTATTTTTTTCCAAAATAAACTTAAAATTTGTATGTATATATAAACATTATTTCACAAAAACAGGAAGGAAATAAAAAGAAAACACAACTATTTTAAATATTGAATGTATTCAGTCTTAAACCAGAAGTATGTATAAGGCAGGAACAAACCCAAGAAAATAGTAAAAATATTACCATATATGAATATATCTAAAAACAGTTCAACACTTATTGTGGAGAAGACCTGTTTATTCACTTAAGAACACTTGAAGAAGAAGAAAGAAGAAGAAGAGAGGGAGGAGGATGGGGAGGAGGAGGAGAGGGAGAGGGAAGGGGAGGGAGGGAGAAGGAGGAGGAGGAATGGAGGAAAAGGGGGAGGGGAAGGAGGGTGCGAAGGAGGGAGAGGGGGAAGGAAGGAGGAGAACGGACGATGACTATGGATGGTGATGGCAACGGTTGCAGATGCATACAAACATTATCAATAACTATGATCAATCTTTTAGCTAATTCCTGCACTCTTTGATGCACCAAGACAGGACCAGTACATGTTATAGGCTTCAGTCCCTTCATAATCGGTTAATCCATGTTAGAGTCAGTAGCACTTAAGTATTTTCTATTGAGTATTCCCAGGAAGTACCCTGAGTTCTTAATCCTCAGGAAGATACGTTCCTTTTTCTGGTATTAAAGTTATTCACCTGATTTCTATCACTGTTAAAGAAGAGGTGATCTGTTCTTTCCATTCTAAAAAGCACCCCTAAATATGTCGTGAAGAGGACTAGATGAATGTGAGCCAGATTACTGCAATTCTGTATTAGAATCAATTGTTAGACGTGGGAACATTATAGTCAGTAGGTTATATGTAAATAGTGGCCAACTGCAAACCACAGTTACTTCAAAGATCAAAGGCAGAGACACTTTAGTAAACATAATATTAAACAATTCTTTGGGGATCAGAAAAGTAAATCCAGATACAGAAACCAAACATTCTGATAATCCTACCTTAGTCAAAAACTTACAAGGCAGTTATTATCATTTGCTACTGTTTGGTCTGGATCATGTTCCAATTTGTAGTAATCCCTTCAGCTTTTTGTTAGGTTATCAATGTTTTCTGAATGGATTATTTCATTTGGTAGACCTTTCGGAATGCTGTGACCTTTGTGATTATAATGTCTAGTTCCACTGAATTATTTTCTCAAAACTCATACAGTGAACTCTTTGACAAAGTGGACAGGTAGAAATTTTTCCATGAAACAGATGCCAAGAGGAAGATGATCAGTAGGATAGTAACTCTGCTCTCTACATTTCTGACTAGCCCATTCTTTGCTTACTGAAGAGCACAGAGTCCTTCTAAGAACTTCCAGAGGAAACCCCCAACTTCTGTGTGTGTGTGTGTGTGTGTGTGTGTGTGTGTGTGTGTGTGTTTGTAAGAGATAGAGAGAGAGAAACAGAGAGAGAGATATTTATCTTTAGAATTATTAGGGTTTTTTCAGCCCTGAGAATTGATAGTAATTGATTAAATACCAACATCCTAGATGGTACAAAATAAAATTCCAGTTTTCCCTAGACAGTATCTGTTGTTCTGATCTATTTATTAAAAGTATCTCATTTCACTTTTGGTAGTTGTCTCAGTTTGTAAAACAAATTTTATGGTATCTAGTTCCAGGTGATCACTGGCCAATCTCCTCTGGAAGGCTCACATCTCCTAAGAAATCAAAGTAATCTTGAAATCTCAGGGTTACAACAAACTCTAACCCATAACTAAATTAACCCTATATCTGATACTTACATTTCTTATTCATCTTGATAACATGTCATTTTATTAAGAAAAAAATCACAGTATCACTCAAAGACAACTTATACTAATAGGATACAAAAGTTAAAGAAGTTTTGACAATCAGGTAAAAGTGGAGTAAAATCCTTTAATGTATTTCCCTTATAGTTTGACTGTATAACAAACTTGGAGAATTTCCTGTTTTTCTATATGAACACTGTGCAACTTACGGTTCTACATAAATACTTGCACAATTTCATTGTAAATAAAAGTTCTAATAACATACCTACTAAAAATTACTGAGCTCAGTGTCCCAGGTATTGGTCTAAACATTGATGTTAAAAGAAGGAACAAAAAAGACAAGTCTTGGTTCTCATGAAGCTTGAATTTCACGAAAAAAAGAGTATAAAATGAGTAAGTAAACAAATGAGAAGTAAAAAATTTTAAATCTAGAAATATACTCAAAATAAAAGCCTTATATTATTTGCAGTCCATACTACATTTTTTGTAGAAATAATTAAAAAACAATTAGAGAATGAATGATATGGTAAAAAAAAAAAAAGGGAGAGAAAGATCATTTTGTTAGCATTCTGTCTACTCTCCTATTTGTTACATCAAGATAAATCATCAAAAGAAGCTTCCCTATATTACAAGTTAGGCATCCTGTGAGATGCTGCAATCCGAGATTTCAGACTGAAATACACAGAGTACTAATTTATATTTTCAAAATCTGTTTTTTTCTTGTAGCAATCTTTAAAAGTGAAGCCTTGTAGAAAGAGAAAAATATGAAACAGATAAGATTTTATCATCCTCAAGCTTTGTTCCCCTCTTTTTTTCCTAATTAATATTTAAGTCTTTTTTTTTCTTAGAGAAGTGTAATGTAGGCTAGCTATTGCCAGGCTTAAGTATCTTCCATTCATATGACTGGATGCATCCCAGGGGTTTCACACTCAACTGCACATTGGGGTCAATTTATTTCACAGTTTCTACTGTCGTATGTGTTTGAGAAAAGGTGAAAATGTTTATTGAATTGCTTAGGGTTATGTTTAGTGAATTTGTTAGCCAGCATGCTTTGGTATTCCATACCTCAGTCAGGATGCCCCTTTACAATCTGAGGTGTTTTGTCTTTCCTCTCAAAATAAACCTAACCTAGGTTTCAGGTCTTCTCTACATCCTAAGGAGAATGCTTTCTACTTATAATTATTTCACTATTCTTTTAGATGAAGAGATAGCAATTGTTTGAGTATCTGTAACTAATTCAGTATTTGTTGGAATATCTGATATTTGGATTTAATTGTGCTACTCCTGCAGGCTACTGGATAATTAGTTGAATATAATGTTTTGTAAGTCTGGACTTCTCTGCTCTCTTAAATTAGTAACTATCGGTGGTTCATCAGCAAGATTTCCAAAAGATGGTGAGTTGTTTCAGTAATGCAGCATGGCACTTTTTGTTGTTCTTTATTGTAGCATGCTTAACTCTATTAAGAAAACAAAATGGGGAGGGGGCAAGATGGCGGAGAAGTAAGAGATCCTGCAGCAACCGGTCCCCAAAAGTGAGCTGGAAATCTACCAGAACACGCTGAACACCCATGAAATCACCCTGAGGAGAAAGATTTCTAACCCCGGGATCTCTCCGAGAGCAGAAGACAGCAGTGGAGAGGTAAAAGAAAAGTGGGATCACTCGAACTGATATCGGAGGATAAATAAAAGGGGGAGGGAGCCACCAGAAGCTAACCAAGGACAGTAATACCCCAAAGGAAAGTGCCCGGTAGCGGGGGACTAGCATAAATGTAAAATCCCTTAAAAACACTTAAAAAGGGCAGAAGGTTAGGAGGAGTAACTAGTGGAAGGGGGTGGTCGCGGGCACCAGCGCTTGGACCCACTCTCCCAGGAAGGAGCTGTAGAACTGGTGGGGGATCCAGTCCGCAATTCCTGAACCTGCAGATTTCCGCTCTCTGCAACAACCGGTGGGCCGGGCTCGC
>JAPYYJ010003687.1:0-11262 GCA_028533885.1 Nasua narica | reverse complement strand
CTCACTTTTGGGAACCGGTTGCTGCAGGATCTCTTACTTCTCCCCCATCTTGCCCCCTGATGAAAACTGGCAATATATTCTTACCATAAGTAGTCTGAGGAAGCAGATATAAAAAGCAGTTTGAGGACTAGATCACCGAGTGTTCTATCAGTACGAAGTGTTATGCCCAGATTTTGAGATACCCAAAGACCACCAGGGAGCCGAGTCTGATGCAAAAGCAAAAGAGCCCTTTATTCAAGCTAGCTTGAGCTCTCCCTCACACTCACCGACACAGCGTCATGGTGTAGAGAAAGAGAGTGAGTTTCAAAAAGCGCAACAATTTTAGAGGGGTCAGTGGCCAATGAGATTGTAACACACAGGAAGTTGCTTAGTAACTGTTTGAACTAGCCTATCACCCTGGCCCGAATTGGCGCACAAGTTTGGCGGGCAAAAGGCGGGGTTTATGTTCTTTCCCGGGCAGGGGTTCCGCGTTCCTATTGACTAACCCAAACCCAACCCATAGGCCCTCTGGGCTAATTAGCTCAAGGGAGGGCTGAGCCACACTCAGACCCTCCCAGAGGCAGGTCCTGTGGGGGGCCACACACAAGAAGGCGGGTGTAAGCAAAAGGAACCAGCCCTGCTCTGCTCCTTCAGAAGGACCTCAGTCTTGGGAGTAGATTGTGTATTTGCAGCTCCAGGTACAAAGTTGCAGCCAATTATTAAAGGTTTAATTGAATGTAAAGTAGTACAGCATAATAGTAAAAGGAAAGCACTAGCCCATCTGCCAATTCAAAGATGTGAAGTATACAGGGGAAATGATAAATAAGATAGTGAAATTTGATGGTTGTACTAAGTTGCAGGAAGATAATGAAGAACTTTGGGCAATTATCACACAATTGAAAACCAATTAGTAGAGCTAGAGAGTGGCTCTGAAGCTTGAGCAGTTTACAAAGAACTTATGTCGTATAAAGAGAATGCAGGAAGAGCTTAACATCAACTTCAGGATTTGATTATCAGAGTATCTGAATTTCCAGGGCAGTTGAGTGTTCAAAGTTGATGTGTTAGAACAAAGTCAGGGAGCTAATTGTGAAAACCCAGGAACCCGACAAAGGACACGGGAATATGTGGGTGGATGTCCTGTCTTATATATTGGTGTGATATGCTTTCAAATCCATTGATTTATGACAAAAATAAAATTGTTTTCAAAAGCAACGTGTTTTGCTGCAGGAGTGAAGTAAGCTGTGCCAGGATGTCATCATATCTGTTGGCATTGAAAACCCTTCAGCTGCTGAGAGGCCCCTCAGGAAACTTATGAATAAGAACACATAAAGAAACAACAGTGGCAAGGAGACATTTAAACTATAAATACTGAGCGTTTGTAGGGGTTATCAGTGTTCTGTCTGCAAGACTACCCTTTGCAGATTTAAATAGTTCTTCCAAGAATTGCAGAGCTATGTTCTTTCAGGAGGCTCTACAGCGTGGTCTGTTTCCTCACTTTTTCCAGCTTCTAGAAGCTGACTCAATCCTTGGCTCATTGTCCCTTTCTCCACCTTCAGAAAGCATCACTAACCTTTGCTTTAAGTGTCACATCTTCTCCAACTCTAACCCTCCTGTCTTCATATAAGGATGATTGAGGTTACATTGGGTCCACTTAGATAATCGAGGATAATTGCCTCCTCCAAAATTATTAATTAAATATCATCTATAAAGTTCCTTTTTCCAAGTAAGGTAACATACATACTTGCAGGTTTCAGAGATTAGGGTGTGGACATCTTTGAGGGTGGAGTGTTATTCTGACTACCACAAAATTAAATTCACTACACCCTGTTATTGCTTTTTCAAGATGTTGCTTCTTTTGCTGCATCTCACAAATTTTGACAAGTTGCATTTCACATTCATTTAGTCTAAAATGTTTTTAAATTTTGCTTAAAATTTATTTTTCAACTTATGTGTCATATAGAAGTATATTGTTGATCTCCACATATTCCAGGATTTTCCAATTATCTTTCTGTTACTAATTTTTAATTTCAATTTCATTATGGTCTGAAAGCAGACACTGCATGATTTCTGTTTTTTAAAATTTCAAAAAACATACTTTATGGCCCAGAATGTGCTCTAGTTTGGCTGTTATTTCATGTGTGCTTGAGAAGAATGTTCTGCAGTTGTTGGACAAAGGAGTATACAGATGTTAATTGATTGTGTTGTTGAGTTCAGCTATGTTCTTACTAATTTTCTCCCTGATAGATCCGTCCATCTCTAAGAGAGAGGAATGGAAGTCTCCAAATATGATTATAGATTCATCTATTTCTCCTTGAATTACTATCAGTTTTAGTCTCTCAGAGTTTGATGCTCTGCTGTTCTGCACATACATGTTAAGAACTGTTAGGTCTTCTTGGAAAATTGAGCCTTTTATCATTACATAATGCCCTTCTTTATTTCTAATAACTTTCCTTACTTTAAAGTCTGCTCTGTCTGAAATTAATTAATTAACAGAAGAACCAGGATAGCATAGGATGATATCATATCCATTATTTCTCAAACGATCTCATTAATTCTCTAGTCCTACAGAAAAGGTTTATTAGGGGTGAGGGAAATGTCCATAGGCTCATTGGGAAAGGACTGGAGTTATGGGCAGTGAAGTGTCTTGCATTGAAGGGTCTTGTCCTCTATATTATTATGTTCTCACATTTTAAGGAAATGGCTCAGAAATGTAAGCTGGATCAAAGATCATGATTTTATAATATAGTCATTGAGCTCAACCTTTTGTTATTGAGCATATCTTGACCCTTTCTGGTTATAGAAGTCAAGTAAAATCAATATTGGTGGCAATTTTCATTGCCTTTAGACTACTATGGTCTATTAGCAACTGTCATAGATCTTTGTGATTCAGTGGTTTTTGTTCACAATTACAATAAGGAGTCCCCTTCATGAGGAGTATATCTACCTTGCTTCACTGGTGTCGCCATGGGGCCTCTGCTACTGTGCATTCCTATCATCACTCATTACAATAGTGAGCTTATCTTCCTTAAAATCTCCTACTTACTGTCAATCCTGATCAACAGTGGACCGACACTGCTGCCTTAATTACTTTTCCTTCCCTATCCACCAATAAGCCATTCCTCATTCCTTTAATGAATGGAATGTATGCATCCCCCAGGAAAACATAGTCAGCTAGTGAGTTAATTTAAGACATGACCCATACTGATAGGACATCAGACATCCAATAGGCAGTTGTACATACAAATTTGGATCTCACATAAAAGTACTAGTCTATTTCATCCTCCTTTGTAACCAAGCTACTCTAAAGTCCTGGGTGTAAGTTTCAGACCAGTCTGTCTCCAACTGTAGAAGTCTAGCTTTTCAAAACTCGCCATAGGTGCTTTCTGGTTTTCACCTCATGACTTGAATTGGTAGGTGGCTAACATGAGTCTATCATTCCCTATCTTCACTGCTTGGATTACACTAAACAAGTTACTCTATTATGTGTCTCAAAACTAGAGCTATTGCATAAACTAATATATTCATTTTTACTTGTATCCTATGCCAAGTTCTCTACCTTGGAAAATCTTAGTAATTTCAATGCTATAGCATGCTAAATATTATTAACTCCCTACTTAACAACAGCAATAGTTTTCTTGTTTCCATTTCACAATCTTATCCTGGAGATCTGTTTTCTCTCTTTTTTTTTTTTTAAGGTTTTTTATTTATTTGACACAGAAAGAGTACAAGTAGACAGAGCAGCAGGCAGAGGGAGAGGGAGAAGCAGGCTCCCCGCTGAGCAGGGAGCCAGATGCGGGGCTGGATCCCAGGACCCTAAGATAATGACCTGAGCCGAAGGCAGAGGCTCAACCAACTGAGCCACCCAGGCGCCCCTGGAGATCTGTTTTCTAGGACCACTTCAGGTAATGACTATGTAAGTATGAGGCCATACAGATGCTGACACGGAGATGAGAATCCATGTGAATTTGGGTTTGTGGGAAAATGACCCAGGGAAAAGAAGAGAGGCTTGGATTTTTTTTATAAATGGGTTTCTACCGTAAACATCAAGAGATTTTTTTCCACTGACTTCCTAGTACTTGTGTAAACACAAATGAGAATATGAAGATATTTACACACCCATTCTGTGAGTAATTTGTGGAAGGCTACTCGTGGAAGGTATTGATTACTAGCACATCTAGCATGCCACACAGGAAGTAAGGCAGACTTAGCCATTGAAAGCCACAGAGAAAAATGGAGGTGTACTATTGGAAGTTGAACTTACTTACACTAAATTGGCAGGGGCCAGAATATGAGAGAGGAGTTTAAACAGCTTTATCTATTAGGTGTTTTACATTTTGTTTCCATTTAAACCTAAAAAGAACTCTAGGACATAGGTACTTCCATAATCCTTACTTAGAGGAAGAAAATAGATACAGATGGGTTAAAAAACTTTCCTAAAACCAGTTACTAGGGGTGCCTGGGCGGCTCAGAGGGTTAAAGCCTCTGCCTTCGGCTCAGATCATGGTCTCAGGGTCTTGGGATCGAGCCCCACATAGGGCTTTCTGCTCGGCAGGGAGCCTGCTTCCCCCTCTCTCTCTGCCTGACTCTCTGCCTACTTGTGATCTCTCTCTCTCTCTGTCAAATAAATAAATAAAATCTAAAAAAAAAATTAAAAATAAATAAAATAAAATAAAACCAGTTACTAACTAGTGAGAGTGTAATTCAAAATCTAGGAGCTTTAGGCCAAATTTCTGAATGTAATCTCCATAGCTAATAACATTTCTATAGATTTTCAAGTTGAAAATATATGTCTCTGATAATTACAAGTTACAAATAGTACAATGCTACAGAGTAAATGTTAAACTATATTCTTATTGTGATCAGTTAGCTTTTGAATAATGTATTTACCATCTAAAACCAACAGAATTTATTCTTAGTTGTTATTTAAATATTTTTAAAAAATCAGGTAACCAATATTTTAAAAACATGCATTACTCTTTATCAACAGACAGTTATCTTCATGAAAGAAATCCTTTTGGCAGTATTGTAGTATTTAAAATGTACCACTGATAGAAAATGGTTCACTTTTACAATAATATTAATGGAAGGATATCTTCTTCAGGTTGAAAAATACCACATCTCAGTAAATCTGCTACAATTTAGGTATTCTGAGTGTATGGTCACCAAATGAACCAATCATGAACTGGCTATTTTTTAGGCAGGTTAAGTGGTCAAACAGAACAAGTTTTGTTTTGTTGTTTTTTTGGTGATGTTGTTGTTTTTCATCTAATTGATGCCCCGATCTTAAAACTTTTGTACGTCATGTTAGTGTATAAAATCTGCTTTTACTGTTGTTGGTTGATTTAATATTAGCTTCTTGATAACATGCCAATTTTTGAAAATGACAAATATTATAAATTCTTCTTGCAATAGTTATATTTGGTCAAGTGAAAAATTATTTATAACTAAAATCTTTTTTAATTTCCATTGTTAATGGCTGTGCTTCTTCATCTCATAGTGCCTTTGTTCAAGGCATGGTTTTAATTTTAATTATCTCTGTTTCCATTTGCTGAATATCTTGCTATCCTTAGCATCCAGAACCAATTAGATTTACGCTTTAGCATTTTCTCACAGCACTGCTCCAATCCATACTAATTAATAGAAGAAAAAATAAAGCTTTAAAATTTAACCTTTAAATTTATATAGACCCGCACTTGCACATTTTTTATTCTTTCTCCTAGGGCATTTATTGGGAAAAGTGGCCACTAGTTCTTTAAGTGATGCTAAATTGCCATTTAATTCAAAGAAGATTGGCCTTCTTTTCACATTTTCCCAGTTATCTTCCTTTTAACTCATACTTAATGTATCACTGCACACCTTTATTTACATATATTCCTTGGCATTGCTTCAAAGAGTAAGAAAGATCAGCTCCTGGTTCCATAAGAGTGAAATAATGGAGTGAAATTGACTTTTCTTGACTGATCTGTATAAGATAGGTCTGTCTTAGGATGTAGGATTTATTATTAGCCAGGTATGGTGAAGCCAATAGATTAAGAAATGATTGTCATTGATAACTCACATTTCTGAAGAGGAAGAGGTCATGCCACTCCATGCAGAGCTATACAAGAGAACACCAATATTAGTCACAGACTGAGAAAGAGTAGGGAATTTTGAGAAAGTTTTTATCATGGTTTTCCTGGGAAGGAATGGACATGGCAGGGTAAACAATCCAGTCAGGTTTAGGATTAGCAAATTTGAACAATTTCAGCAGGCTCTAGAACGTAGGGATTGCCTTTAGCTGTCTGATACCAGCCCAGAGGTGATAGAATGTGAGAGTCCAATAAAAGCAGAATGGGAAAGAATGGGCCATTGTTTTCTTTGCATATGAACAGATGCTCCCTGGAGTCATTTGCTGTATGAAGAATTGGATCAATCTTCTGTGGTCTAGAGGCCCCAGATACCACAGAGACTAGAAAATGTGGTTAAATACAAACTCCAAACGGTCTTTATATTTATTTTAGCAAATGGTGTGAGATATTCAAGCAGAAATTCTCACACACTGCAAACGTTTTTGAGTAAATTTGTCTTATTTTTATGTGTATGTTTGTGTGTGTATATTCTGAGTGCATGTGCCAGTGTGTGTGTGTGTGTGTGTGTGTGTGTGTGTTGATACACCTGTCCACTGGACAATGAAATTTGTTTTGGTGTTAAACACAAATATTTATCTTCCATGCCTTTGATATTTCCATAAATATTTCATTATTAATAAAGTACATGCAGAATATGTGAATGCTTTTAAATTCACTTATAACTCAAATATCCCCATGTGTTCCAATCTTTCATGGCTATCTTTACTTCCAATATCTTAATAACTTATTTAAGAGTTCATTTTCATTTCCTCCCTTACTAATATCTTTGAGGTTCTAAAGGCCAGACTCTACTCTCCTTTCTCACCACAATCCTGCTTCATTTTGATAAGGAAAAAACTATACTCTAAGATGGTCCACCAAACCAGCACGGGAATTCCAGTCCCTGTCTCAAAGCCTTTCTAGGTTCTTCTTTCCTACCCCATTTCTCGCGCACCAAAATACCAAGTATGCGGAAGTAGGAGGGTATAAATTACCCTCCCTGCTTGAGCTCGGGGCTCAGACTTTTTGAGAAGGGTATCCTCTGAGCCCACCAGTGTTAAATAAACCTCTGATCCTCCAAAGTCCCCGAGTGCCACAGGGTTCTTCCAGCAGGATCCAGTCCAGGTTCTGTAACAATTTTTATGTCTGATCTTTCCTTACTATTTCATCCTCTATGGCTGCTGTCTTATTTCTACTCTACTTTAAACTGAATATGAGGCACATTTTCCTTTTCATTATCCCAAATAAGAACTTCACAATACCCTTATAATTGTCTCTATTGAAGGTTTGGTAATATACATGGTGAGTACTACACATAATCAGAAACAACCTTGGGCTAAAATGCAGTTATCACTGTTTTTCAAGTTTAACTGGTCACTTCACCACAGGACACCCTAGGAGATTTCTCTTTTCTTACATCCAAAGAATCACATATCTCCTTAATTGTCCATATCTTCAAATTTCAGTCCCTCAATCCTTCCTACTAGTTTACTTTAGAAACACAATATTCTATCATTTTATTGTACAGATCAAATTATTTTTTTTCTCTAAGGCCTTTCCAAGAGAATTTGCCATATGAACTCTTTGCCAACAATAAGACTGTGAACAAGGATGGGAAAAAAGTCAAAATGTTTTGATAAAGCAAAGGCCTATCTCTTCCAATTTAGTAATTATAAACATCTAACCAAACTCCAGACAGCTTTCAAAGTAATATCATCCCCCTCCCATCATAGTATATAATATATAAAATTTGCCCCTGGATGCTATATATAACACAGAACACAAAGCAAACCTAGAAAGGATTCACAAATGCCCCTTTTCACTGCTCAGGGACTTAAACGGGAAAAAATTATGAGTAAGTTCAAATCAAATGAATTTAGTCCTGGAGGTCCTGGGGCATTTATCCAGTTTGATCTATTATTCCCTCTTAGAGGATCTTATAATCTTTATCTTATAGGACTTTTTGTGGTTGTGAAAATATAATTTTGTGTTAATATTTTTAAAATGTCTCTAATTTGTTAACACTAAGCTACATAGAGCAGAGGTAACCTGTGCTATCCACTGATAGATCCCCAGGGGTGGCAGAGTGTGTAGCACTGGGAGGACTCTCTAATTAAATGAATGAATGAAAGTTGTGGTTTGAAGGGGTGAATGTGTTCACTCAACTACAGTTTTAATCAAAGCTACTATATACTGAGGACATAATGTGTGCTATGAAATATGTTAAGTTCTTTACACTCATAATGTATTTTAATTTTGACAACTTCATAATTATGATCTCAATTTGTAGGTAGAACACCAATAGAGTTAATACAATATTTTCCAGCTAGTGACCAAGCTGAGATTTGAACCATATTGGCAGAATCCAAAGCCAATTCCCTATATTTTCTCTTGTGCTATGCATATGTTTTTAAAAATTACATACATATTATTGTAAGAAATTGGATATTAAGTCTCCTTTTTCCTCTCTATAACTGAAGAGAGTGAATAATATTTTGTATTTCTCATGTGAAACTCCCCAACATAAGTTGATCTCCCAATCAGTCTTCAATACTCTTACGAAATTCAGCATTGTTACACAGACTTCCACCTCTATCTAAAATTCTCTGCAATCCATTGGTAGAACAAGAAGATAATGGGCCCACCACCTGGTTCTTTAATTTGCATCAAACTCAGAAGATTATGAGTCTCATAGTTACTCTTGTGATCTCATGGCTTTGAGAAAATGATAAATAGGTGGTTTCCCCAGAGAAGTCAAGAATCACTGACAAAGATGAACTGCATTTGGTAAGTTTGACCAAAGTTTCAGTAAGGGTATTCCCTAAACAGCTGTGCTGTTAAGCATATTGTCATGTCTTAACATTGATATCAGACTTAAGGAGCATTGGATATCATCTGGGAAATGCTAAATGAGAGGTTAATTTACCCAGCTCCAAGGAGGATCTGGTCTTCAGCATTGTATTTCCTTTCCTAAATAATTTATATGATTAGGTTTCAATTATCTTTTCTTGACCAAAATACTATTACCAGTAATGGTGAATTTGAAGAGTCTTATTTTATTACTGTATCAGTGTATTTTATCTAAAGATAAAATGAGACTTTTATTTTATTTTTTCCTATCATTAGAGACTTATCCTGAATTCAATCATTATCTCTCAATAGTTTTTGGATGATGTAAATATTTGACTCTTTGAAAACTCCCTGTGGTCTATTAAATATTGGTAAGGATCCTGGATAAACAATATTAGTTTGTTTCTTTTAAATCACATTAAGTTAATATCTATTCCATTTAATTTATCAATATTAAACTTCATTTAAGTTTGTCATACTCTTATTTTTTTTGCATTATGAATAGCACAATATCATTTACTGTCTTAGCATTAATAGCCTATGTTGCCTTTTAAGACAATATTATAAACATGGAATATTTACTATTTAAAATGTATTTACAAATTCGTAAGATTTTTTCAACACTAGAGCATATGATCTTCATAAAAATTGGCTGCTCAGATATATTAAAGTTTCTCTCAGCAGCCATATGGCATAAATCATTCGTATCATTTGGCAAAGTACACTATTCCTAAATAATTAGCTTGAATGGCCACATGATGCTAGACAGTCTATTTTTGCTCATTTTTAAAAAGATTTTATTTATTTAAATGACAGAGAGAGAGAGAGATCACAAGTAGGCAGACAGGCAAGCGGGGGGTGGGGGGGAAGCAGGCTCCCTGCTGAGCAGAGAGTCTGATGCAGGGCTCAATCCCAGGACCCTGAGACCATGACCTGAGCCAAAAACAGAGGCTTTAACCCACTGAGCCACCAAGGCGCCCCTATTTTTGCTCATTTTTTTTAAGATTTTATTTATTTATTTATTTATTAGGAAAGAGAGAGAGTGAGAGAGAGCATGAGAAGGGAGAAGGTCAGAGTGAGAAGCGGACTCCCCATGGAGCTGTGAGCCCGATGTGGGACTCGATCTCAGGACGCCGGGATCATGACCTGAGTCAAAGGCAGTTGCTCAACCAACTGCGCCACCCAGGCGCCCTGCTCATTTTTAATATCAGTGACTTTATTAAAAATTGTGATTTTTTAAAACCATTATAAATCCAGGTTTGAGAAGCCAGATTATTTGATGAGGCCATAGTGAAGCTAACCATTTCAGAAATAATTTACTGAAATACTTGGTTACTAAGAATACATTATTTTGGGGAGCCTGGGTGGTTTAGTCATTAAGCAACTATCTTTGGCTTAGTTCATGATCCCGGGGTCATGGGATTCAGCCCTATATCAGGATCCTTGCTCAGTGGAGAGCCTGCTTCTTCCTCTCCCACTCCACCTGCTTATGTTCCCTCTATCACTGTGTCTGTCTCTGTCAGATAAATAAATAAAATCTTTAAAAAAAGAATACATTATTTTGATTAATGTTTGTTGTTATCCCCTCACTATTCTTCCAGTATCTGAAATATTCATTTGTTTTCTTTTCCACTGTAAAAACACTCTTAAATATTTTTAAGTCAATGTGTTTGAGACTACAGAAATATTTAGTCTCATCAATTCAATATTTAGGTATTGCTTTAAAATATTACTCATTCTTATGACAAAAATATACCATCTGCATAAATGTGACACAATGTAAGCACTAAACAGTCTTAGTTTTTGGCTGCTACTCCCTTTATTGTAAAGACAGGTGCATACAGAGCTAGGACAAAACTTTGTCCATAAACTGTGTGTGCCTTTAATATGCTATAGATGAATCATGCCAAGATACCATATAGAGACCTTGTTCCAAAACCCCATAAAAAATTCATAATGAGGAGAGAATCAATTCTTACACCCCTATAATCTTATGTCTAGAAGCATTCCTCTTCATGGAAGGGAAATGGTAAATGTCTCATATGTGTATATACTTTCTTGCTCATTTGCCCCATCTTATTCTGTATACTTTCATTTCCTCTGTTTTATTCAATTGTAAGTGGATCATGCCTGAAAACTGAGTCACCAAAGAAAAACCTAATTAATTTTTCAAATTTCAAACAATAAAATAACATCTCTCTGATCATGAGGCCATTAACTATATATTAATAATAACAACAACAATTGTTGTCTTCTTATCCAATATTTATGATATATTTATTAAGTGACTGAAACAAACACACAATATAAATGAAATAGAAGAATT
>JAPYYJ010003686.1:0-11263 GCA_028533885.1 Nasua narica | reverse complement strand
GCCGGGCTGACTCCCCAGCTAGGAGATGGTGCCCCGCCCCACACAGGACTCTAGGCACCTCACCATGAGCGCCTCCCCTCTTCCCCTCTGCCTGCTCCCTGCCTCCTCCCCTGTCTTCTCCCTCCAGGCCTTCCCCAAGCCCATGGCTTCTCCTTCCCCCATCGGCTCCCCCAGCGCTGCCTCACGGTCCCCTAAGATCCCACCTCCTTGTCCTCATAGCACCACCAGCCCTGAAGCTGTCTGTGAATGAAACTCTGGTGGTAAACCCGGGGGAGAATGTGACCGTACAGTGTCTGCTGACAGGCGGTGATCCCTTACCCCAGCTGCAGTGGTCCCACGGGCCGGGCCCGCTGCCCCTGGGTGCTCTGGCCCAGAGTGGCACCCTCAGCATCCCTTCAGTGCAGGCCCGGGACTCTGGCTACTATAATTGCACAGCCACCAACAACGTGGGCAACCCTGCCAAGAAGACGGTCAACCTACTGGTGCGATGTACGTGGGTCCGGAGGGGCGGGAGGGGACTCGGGAGGCGGAGGGGTGGGGGGCTCTGCCCTCCAGAAACCACCGGGGAACTGGGAAAGGGGCTTGTCTGCTTCCTTTTGGTAGATGAGATTTGCTGAGGGGGCATGTTCCAGGCACTTTGATATCCCTTCAGTTCTGAGGTCTGTCTGCCAGCGGCCGGACTCCACAATTTGTATAAAGTTTTATTTGCAACGTACATTTCCAAATGTCATCTCAACAATGGAAATAGTGGGAAGGGCTGGCATTGATTACTTACCTTTTTTTAAAAAAAAGATTTTATTTATTTATTTGTGAGAGAGAGGGGGACCAGAGGAAGAAGGAGAAGCAGGCTCCCCGTGGAGCAGGGAGCCCGGTACAGGACTTGATCCCAGGACCCTGGGATCATGACCTGAGCCAAAGGCAGATGCTTAACAGACTGAGCCACCCATGTGCCCCGATTGCCTGCATTTTTCTTATATTGGGAAACTGAGGCTGCCAAAAGCTAAATGTGGACATTCTGGTCTTTAAGAGAAATTTTCTGACTCTTCCCATACAATGGTTTCTACATTTTTCACAGAATTAAAATGAAAATAACGTAATTTGCACATACCCCATATGCAAATCTTTATTGGCAAAGCATGTCAGTGAGTCTGAAGGTAATTACTAAATGTAAAAATGATACAAAACTTGGGGCACAATTAAAGAAGTATAAACACCCTCCTTACTAAACCTCAGCCTTATTAGCTTCTCAGTATGATCTTGATTTTGCTACTGTGCTTGAAGGAGAAAGCTTTATTTCTTTTTTAAGTTTTATTTATTTAAGTAATCTATACACTCAACATGGGGCTCGAACTCACGACCCTGAGATCAAGAGTCACATGCTCTACAGACTGAGCCAGTCAGGTGCCCCTAAAGAGAAACCTTTACATTTTTCTGACTTAGAAGTAACTTTAGGTTGTTGCTTGTTTTTTGTTTATTCATTTGAAAAATTTAAAGATCCAGGCTTGTTTGCAGCTCTTTAGCTCTTGAAAAATAAAGTATAGCTTCTGTCAAATCCAGTGGAGAGTCTTCCGTGGAAATGGTCTCTCCTTTTTGTTCTTCCCTCTCCAACCAGACTCTTTCTGACTCTTCTCACAAAAAGAAGCTAGCTCTCGGTGGCTTTTTTAAAAAATATTTTATTTATTTATTTGACAGAGAGAGATCACAAGTAGGCAAAGAGGCAGGCAGAGAGAGAGAGAGGGAAGCAGGCTCCTCGCTGAGCAGAGAGCCCAATGTGGGGCTCGATCCCAGGACCCTCAGATCATGACCTGAGCTGAAGGCAGAGACTTTAACCCACTGAGCCACCCAGGCGCCCCTCTCGGTGGCTTTTTACTTAATCAGAGCAAGAAAGAAAGACAGTAGCCAGATTGTTGCTGGTGACTATCTTTTCCTTTGACGGTTCTTTTCCTGTCAGATATTCTTTACCACCTAATTCCATTTGGCCTTTAAAACCTGGAGATTGCAGTTTACATCACATACTCTTGGTCCCCTCTTAGGGTGATGCACAGCCTTCTTTGCCCAGCCCAGTCCTAGTTCATGGCTGTTGTACCAGGGACCTGTTGAATTAGCACCCACTACTGAGAATTCTGTCTGGGGCGCCTGGGGAGGCTCAGTCAGTTAAGTGTCCAACTCTTGATCTCAGCTCAGGTCTCGATCTCAGGGTCATGAGTTCAAGTCCTGCTTTGGACTTCAGGCTGGACGTGGAGCCCACTTAAGAAGAAAATGAAGAATTCTTCCTAACTCTTGGATACGTCAGACAATATTCAGATTTTTCAAAGAGGCTAGACCCTCTTTTTCTAAACTCTGTGTTTTATGTAATTTCATGTAAAGTGATTGTATTAGGCTTTTATTATAAAAATTGCACAAACTTGTTGCTGCAGAAGCAAACAGTAAAAAAGGATAAAATGTGCAAATTAAAATTTCCCCTCAGCCCCACCCTCTAGATAGTAGTGTTGTTACATTCTGGTGCCTCTTTCCAAAATTTGTACTTTGCATATTCAAGGTTTAAAACAAGAATACAAATAAAGCAGTGCAGCCTTTAAGGGTGCAGGCTGAGTTCGAATTCAAGGTCGGCTATTTCTTTGGGCAAGTGACTTAAACCGTCTGAGCCTCAGTTCTCTCCTTTGTAAAATGGGGACAGCCAAGTGCTTCACTCCAAGACTGTGGGATGGGTGAGATGACTAAACCCATGTCAAGTGCTTGGAACAGTGCCTCTCACGTAGTGGACGTTCAGTCAAGAGTGGCTATGACAATTACTAAACCCACTTTTCTAAGGCCAGCTTTTTTGAATTTTTAAAAATGCATCTGAGCAAGCAGGAGCATTTCCAAGCAAAGCGATGGTTTCTTGGGGAGTGGTGGTGGTGTGGGGTTGGAGCCCCAACCTCTGGGAAGGCCAGTTCAAGGAGAGAAGCTGGGTCCGGATGGGGGTGGGACATAGACCCTTGGCTTCGGGCCAGCCCCAGCCACCTGTCCCTCCCCCTCTGCCCATAGCCATGAAGAATGCTACGTTCCAGATCACCCCGGATGTGATCAAAGAGAGTGAGAACATACAGTTGGGCCAGGACCTGAAGCTGTCGTGCCATGTGGATGCGGTACCCCAGGAGAAGGTAACCTACCAGTGGTTCAAGAACGGCAAGCCAGCACGCATGTCCAAGAGGCTGCTGGTGACCCGAAATGACCCCGAGTTGCCTGCTGTCACGAGCAGTCTAGAGCTCATTGACTTGCACTTCAGCGACTATGGCACCTACCTGTGCGTGGCTTCCTTCCCCGGGGCACCCGTGCCTGACCTCAGCGTCGAGGTCAACATCTCCTCTGAGACAGGTGGGCAGCTGAAACAGCGTGTGTGAGTGTGTGTGTGTGTGTGTGTGTGAGTTGGAGAGGCCACAGAGGGGAGGTGGGCACAGTAGCTTGGGGAAAGGAGACCAGGGTGAGGGGAACATGATTTGTGTTGACTCTGTGTTCTATGCACATTTATTAAGCACCTGTTGTATGCCAGGCATTGTGCTAGGCTCTGGGGCAGAGTGGTGGGCAACATGAGTTCGGTTGGCATTGAACGAAGCAGGAAGGCAAACATTTTTCCGATAGTCTCACAAATAAATATATCACTGCAAACTGTGAAACACGAGTCAGGAAAGAGTTTCCTAAGATAGAATGTTTGATCTGAAATCTGAGGGAGGGATGAGACTTTGCTAGGCAAAAGAGAACAAGGGAGGGTGGAAGAAAAAGGGAAGACACGGAAGTAGCATGTGCAAAGGCCCTGAGGCAGGTAAGTGTGGTGGCCATTTGGAGCACTTTTGAAGGGAGGAAAGTACAGCTAGGAGAATGACACGGGATGGGAGAGAGTGGACAGGTCAGCAGGCACCAGATAATGCAGGGATTGGGGTCTTTATTCCAATAATAATAAATAACAACAATGAAATAATGACTAACACTTATTGAGTACTTACCCTGTGTTCCGATGATTTCATATTTATCTCATTCACCTTTATGGTTTACCTTATGGGGATAGTTTATCATCAGTTTTTAGAGATGAAGAAACAGGCTCAGAGAGTTTAAGAAACTCACCTAAGTTAACAAACAGTAAGTAGTGTAGCTGGGATTCGAACCCACACAGTCTGACTTTAGAGCCACCCCTGAAGGGTTTACATTTTAAGAATGACAGGAATTTGGAGCGGATGATTTTGGAGAGAGTCTCTAGAATCTCATCTACAGTCCCTAGCCCTTTACCCTGAGATGTTGGCTGACTTTGGCTAAGCCTCTTTAATGCTCTGGGCCTCAGTTTCCCCTCAGTGAGACAGTGAACCAGATGGCCTCGGACACCCCTTCCATCCTGACTCTTGCACAGGGAAAAGACCTCGCATCCAGGGAGTATGTCCCTTACAAGTGGATCCCATAGCTGGGACACAGGATGGGAGAGGGAAGATGAGGCCAGGGAGTGTCAGAGGCTAGAGTACGAGGGTCTTGTTTGCAGAGCCAAGGATCTGGAGCTTTAACCTGAGGTCAGTGCAGCCTCAAAGGAAGGAGACAGTCCTTGAACCTGTGGGGGCACCGAAGGGTTGGGAGCTGGGATTTTAGAAACAGGGAAATCCATGGGCACAGCGCCATTTCCTCCATTTGGCTCATTAGCCTGATGCCTAGGGCATAGAAGCTACTTAAGGGCCTGTGGAAATAATTTAGACCTGGAAAAACAAATTAATTGGCTCCAAAATACAAAGAGAAAACTGTACAATTAAAGCCAATACATGTATACATGTTTACAAGAGTATGAATGATCCTAACTAGATCCTAACTAGACCTCAGCTTGCCTTGTAGAGTTATTTACAATTTATATTTAATGTAGGACATTTTAATTTGTTTGATGGGATGTGGGATGGGACCCATGGAAGTCTTTAAAAGACCCTCCAGTTGGGCGATGGGTTGGGTTGAATTAGGTTTGGCTGTGTGTAACAGAAAATCCCGAAATACTACTAGTGGCTTAAATGAGCTAGATGTGTATTTCGTTTTCTCATAAAAGTGAGCAGTCCAGGTTGGAATAATGGCTCGGCACACCAAGTCCTCAGGCCCCAGGCTCCATCTTGTCTGGCTATTCCCATTAATCCCTGTGTGGACCCCCTTGTCCACAATGGCAGGTAGCTTCGGCCATCAATCTGCATTCCAGCCCAGGGAGCACAACCTTTCCTTTTGAGGACCCTTATTTCCTGTCACATCCCATTGAGGGATGTGAGGGGTAGAGGGAAGAGGTTATTGGGTAGTACTGTTTAAAGGGTGAGAACCCCCTTTTGTTGGCCTAAAAGAAAAGAAGGAATAGGCTTTCTTGCCGAGTTGGAGGACCCTGAGGTGGAGAGAACTGGGAGAGGTGAGTTGTGTTTTGGAGATCCTCAGGGATCTTTGGGACATCTGGGATGGGGAGGGGAGGCTCAAACCTAGGGGGAGGGTAGCAGAAGCCCCAAAGCAGAGGCCAGCGGGACCTCTAACCCTGTTCCTGCCTGTCTCTCCACCGCAGTGCCTCCCACCATCAGCGTGCCCAAGGGCAAGGCCGTGATCACAGTGCGGGAGGGCTCGCCCGCGGAGCTGCAGTGCGAGGTTCGAGGCAAGCCACGGCCACCGGTACTCTGGTCCCGTGTGGACAAGGAGGCTGCGCTGCTGCCCTCGGGGCTGCCCCTGGAGGAGACCCCGGACGGGAAGCTGCGGCTGGAGCACGTGAGCCGCGACATGAGTGGGACCTACCGCTGCCAGACGGCTCGGTATAATGGCTTCAACGTGCGCCCCCGCGAGGCCCAGGTGCAGCTGAACGTGCAGTGTGAGTCTCATCGCCCCACCTGGACTACCTTCTGAGCTGTCCCTCCCGGTTCTCAGCCTGACCTGCCCCCTCTTCACCCCTTCATACACTCCAGTCCAACCAACCCCCTTCGCTTACTGCTGATATCCCTAAAACCTTACCACCCCCGTGTTCTAATGTGGGAGGTCTGTGGCCCTTGTCACATTTCCACTTTAACATGTCCCTCCCCCATCTTCATTCCTAGGGACCCAGTGAGCAAAGAAATAAATGATTTTGGCAGGTAGAAATGGGAGTTTGAAAGACCTTCAAGGGAGCACATTGCGTCTGATAGTATAATGCTGAGAGTTAACTCACCTCATTCAGCCCTTGCCACTGTTCTAAGAGCATTTTAATGCAGGAACTCATTTAACTCTTCACAGCCCTATAAATAGTCTCTATTATTCCCTTATTTTTACAAATAGAGAATCTGAGCAAGGATAAGTAACTTGCCTAAGGTCCTACCAGCTAGTTTGAAGCAGGGGTGAGATTTGAACCTAAGGCATCTAGCTCCGGGGATCTTGCTCTAAACCCCAACGTTATGTTGCTTTTCACTACGTGGGGGAGGGGGGCGGGGAGAGGAGTGTGAGGGAACCACTCGAGGCAAGACTAGAGGCCCAGTCTGGGAAGCATGGCTGGAGGAATTGGCCGGGAGGGGGTGGGTATGAGAAGGTTAGGGAGGTATGAACGCGGCTACCGTGTATATTACGAATGTGTATCCGCTCTGAGATCCCTCCAGGCTGGGGGGTGCGGGAGCAGGGTCGAGTGCGTAGCCTCCGATGGGGCCGCTCCTCAAGCCCCAACCAGCCCCGCTGACCGCCGCCCCCACCCCCAGTCCCGCCGGAGGTGGAGCCCAGCTCCCAGGATGTGCGCCAAGCGCTGGGCCGGCCTGTGCTGCTGCGCTGCTCGCTGCTGCGGGGCAGCCCCCAGCGCATCGCCTCGGCTGTGTGGCGCTTCAAAGGGCAGCTGTTGCCTCCGCCGCCCGCTGTGCCCATCGCCGCCGAGGCCCCTGACCACTCCGAATTGCGTCTCGACGCCGTCACCCGAGACAGCAGCGGCAGCTACGAATGCAGCATCTCAAACGACGTGGGCTCGGCTACGTGCCTCTTTCAGGTCTCGGGTGAGCGTCCCGTGGGTCCCGCCGCACCCAACCGCGTCCACCTGGGCTAGGCTCCGCCCCAACTCCAGCCCCGCCCACGCCCGGCCTGGGCCCTGCCCCTTTCCAAACCGCCTTCTATAGGTTTAGGCCCCTGTCTCTCCAAGACCCGCCCACGCCAGGACTAAACCCCGCCCATCCCACTCAGACCCAACGTGACATCTTTTAGGTCCTCTCTAGGCAGGCTACACCCCTTCACTCACACCCCCTTCAGGTGTAGGACCTTTTCTTCTCAAGGACCGCTGATCCGTGCCCTAAGCCCCGCCCGTTTTAGCTTAGCCTCCTTTCCCTTGACCTTGGACAGCCCTGCCTCTTCCAAACCCCCGCTTTCCTGGTCTTAGGCTTCGCCTCTCTAGACCCGCTAGCACCAGGTATGGGCCCTTCTTTTTTTTTTTTTTTTTTTTGGGCCCTTCTTTTTAAAGACCCATCCACACCGCTCCTGGGCCCTAACTATGAGGCATAGGCTCCACCCCTTCCAACCTCGTCCAATCCCAACTCTCCGTTACTTTCTTTCTTGGTAGCCCGTCCGCTCCAGCCCCGCCCACACCAGGTTTAAACCCGCCCACTCAAGACCTGGGCATCGCCCCATCCCAGCCCTCACATTTCAAGCCCCTCCTCCTTTGTCCTTGGCCCCGGAGGCTGCGGATGGAGGACCCCCTCTTTTCATAACTGCAGGCCCAATGTGAGGGGCCTGAGCAGTAGCTAAGAGGAGAGAAGACGACCCTCAACAGCTTCTCTGGAACATCTTGGGTGGTTCTGGGCTAGTCAGCACACATTTCCTGAGCTGTCATCCCTGAGATTCAGGCCCCTTGGTGCCCAGAAATCCCTCTCAGCCCATCTCGTCATTGAGTCATTCCTGGGTGGGCTGTTTGGGGCTGCAGGCAGGCATGGGTGAGTCAGAAAGGGTTGGAGGTCATGGTGAGGGCTGAGGGAAACACGTAGGAGCCAAAGGGGTTTCTGATCCCCTTTCTCTTGATTGAGAGAGAGCTGGTTTTTTCTCAGAGCTGGTGACAGCACCCCTGGAGAAGAGCCCCAGGTGTGCCTGTGCCCTTCTACTACACCCCCAGCTCTCCCAGCAGCCCCCAACTGACTGGGTGCCCCTTTAGTTCTTGTTTGGATCTCTTCACTCAAAAACAGGGGGCCAGGACCACAGGTGACTCCCCAGCCCTACCCCACCCCATCCAGCCCTGCCAGCCAGAGGCCCCTATGACATTTCCCACCTCCTTCCCCTCTCCCCTGTTCTCCCACACTTCCCGTCTCCCTGCTTTTTTGCCTCTCTCTATCCTTCTCCTTTCTCTCCTTCTACCTCAATATCCTTGACCCTTCTTTGCGTCTTTCCCCCATCTTTCCCTGTGTCTTCTCTAATATTCCTCCTCTGTGTCTTCTCAAATTTCTCTTTTCTCTGGTTTTTCCTTGGCCTTTCCTCTGTGTTCTCACCAATACCACATCTTGGAATCCCCAATCTCCCTTTTCTCCACTTCCCACCTTCGCTCCTACTTCACCCTCACTCCCCCAATCTCCTCTCCCACCATCTCCTCTCTTCACTATATCCCCTTTCTCTTTGTCTCCACATACCCTGTCCCTGTTTCTCGCCATCTTCTTCTGTCTCCCTCTCCCGTGCCTCCTGTCTCTGTGTCTCTCCCCATCCCCCACCCTTCACGGCCCCACGCCCCCCTCCCCGCCCTCTCAGCCAAAGCCTACAGCCCGGAGTTTTACTTCGACACCCCCAACCCCACCCGCAGCCACAAGCTGTCCAAGAACTACTCCTATGTGCTGCAGTGGACCCAGAGGGAGCCCGATGCTGTCGACCCCCTGCTTAACTACAGACTCAGTGTCCGCCAGGTGGGCCAAGGGGGACAGGGCCGGGGGTGGAGGGGCAGGCTGACCCTGGGAATGGCCATCAAGCCATGGGAAGGGGTTGAAGACAGGGCTTGGACACGTTTGACCCCCTTACAGACCACTCTTCAGAGCCAGAAAGTGTTCTGGACACAGCAGCAGAAGCTGGGAGATTTTAGGGACCTGCCCTCTCTGGCACCATGCTCTGGGCCCAGCCCTGAGAACTGGGCAGGGCCTGCTGGGTTCATACAGGGGAAAGGGGGCAGAGCTAGCTCTGCTCCCGAAACACAGAATCTACTTGTGAGTCAGGAGGTTAGGGTGGGGTAGGGGGACAGTCTCATCCACAGGGTCTCTAGAATGCAAGGCAGGAGCTATGCTGTTTTTGTGTCCAGTCTAATTCCATGTGGTTCTTCTGCCCAAGGGGCAATAGGCGTGGAGGCCAAAGGTGTGGATCTGGGGCAGACCGCCTAGGCTGGAATCCAGCTCTGTGTGAGCTAGGGCAAAAGACATCTGTTTGCCCTCAGTTTCGTTGTCGTAAAATGGGAGTCATTATAACGGTCCACCTCAGAGGATTGGTATTTTGAGGATTAAGTGGGTTACTAATGGCAAATCACTTTGAACAGCGCTCAGCACATATTTGTTGTTCAATGCGGGTCGCTATCCCGTATTATTCAGATGGCCTGAGGGGGGAGGCGTGGTGGGAGTGATTGCCCTCTCTCAGACACACATACACACACACACACGCACACACACACATATACACGGGGAAACTGAGGGTCTGGTTTCCTAGTCCTTTATTCTTTCCGCTCCCTGCCCCTGCCCCCCACCCCACCCTCCAAGTCACACCAGGGCCTGGGCCGGTGCTCTGGTGGAGGGTATGGCCGTCTGGGCATCTGGAAACGTCCTGTATCTGCAGCTGAATCAGCACAACGCCATGGTGAAGGCCATCCCAGTGCGGCGCGTGGAGAAGGGGCAGCTGCTGGAGTACGTCCTGACTGACCTCCGTGTGCCCCACAGCTACGAGGTCCGCCTCACGCCCTACACCACCTTCGGGGCTGGGGACATGGCCTCCCGCATCATCCACTACACAGAGCGTAGGTGGTGGTGAGGGGGGGGGTGGTGGGAAGGGTGGGCTCCTCTCCTCCCCAGGGGACCCCCTCCCAACCTCTCCACATGGTTCTGGAGCTTGGAGCTCCCACCGTGCAGTGTCCTACTTTGTCACCACAGGGTAGGCCCCTCTGGTCCCCAGTCCTGGCTTCAGGAACCCTGTCCCCTGGTCCCAAGCCTGGGCACCCTTTGTACGGTCCCACACCTCAGTTCTGACTTGGTTTTTCCGCTTGCTTTCTCAGCCATCAACTCTCCCAACCTGTCAGGTGAGACACCTCCCTCCCACTTCTCCTTCCCTTTGGGGACACAAAGACTCCCTTGGTGGGAGGAGGGGACCCCGAGAGATACCCAGAGAGAAAAGGGGGGTGGAGGGCGGCAGCTGGAAGGAGAAGCCAAAGGGAACAGGGCTGGGCTTGGAGACACGTGCATCCAGGATTCATTCTGGAGCTTAAAGGTGGGGGGCAGAGGTGGGAGACATCTGTAACTCAGGGCCTCTCCTCCTCAATCAGCACCCTGATCCTGTCCCTAGAATCACTGTCCCTAAAAGGAAAATGGACAGACCAGACTAATCCACATCCCTGTTCTCTGCAGTGGGGTCCTCAGTCTGAGATCCAGGAAGCCCCCCGCCACC
This sequence comes from Nasua narica, assembly GCA_028533885.1. Taxonomy (NCBI): domain Eukaryota; kingdom Metazoa; phylum Chordata; class Mammalia; order Carnivora; family Procyonidae; genus Nasua; species Nasua narica. The sequence continues at coordinate 682 of JAPYYJ010003686.1, read as the reverse complement.
CAAAGGATCTGTGTATAGAATTCAGGGGGTCCATGAACCTGGAATGTGGAAGGGCATACAGTTACTTCTTTATCTTCCTTTACTTCTAGCAGAAGTTTAACATCTTTAGTGACAAATGTAGGCAACAGACCACAGTAGTATAATCACTATGGGTGACCCTGTCATCAGGACAAGGCCAAGGTTTGCATGGCACCTTAAAGTTGTTGCAGCTGTTCCCGAATATCATTTACATTCATCAGGACTTCTAAACCACAGTGGTTACTAGAGCTAACACTAGATCTTTTATTTAATTAGGTAATAAAGAAGCCACTTATTATTATATCACAAACATGTTTCTTTTTTAATATTTTGACAGCTGTATCTCAATATAAGTGATTTCCTTTGTGACCCTGTGTATTTCATTTTGTGCATCTTTATTATTCTGAGATGGAGTCCTTAGACTTCACTAGATATCAGAGGTCTGTGGTGTACAAAGGTTAGGAAGTCCTGTTCTGGGAACAAATTTGTCAAGGGCCCTGATGCCTGGTTTCTCAAGCCCTGAGATCCTAGGCCCATGGCTTGGATGCATGGACCCTGCCTCGGGGTGGCCAGGGAGGGCGAAGCTGGGCCAGGTGGCCTGAGGAGCCTGACCCTCTTTGTCTCCTCCTCACCCTTGGCCCAATGCAGATAACACCTGCCACTT
>JAPYYJ010003685.1:0-11265 GCA_028533885.1 Nasua narica | reverse complement strand
TTTAATATGAAGCAAACAAAGCATCAAGTGTTATGGAGCATGAGAAGAACCTTAGAACTGAGAAAAGACCATGAAATTTGCCAAGAAGTAGGTCATTTGTGATTTTAAAGTCAATCATTTCCATACAATGATAATGGCAGCGGGCATACTGTAGAATATGAAGAAAATAAGTAGAAAGAAATCTAAGAATTCTAATCATGTAGTATTTAGATCCCAGTAGCATAAGTATATCAACCTCTGCTCTGTTAATGTGAAATAAAGTTATTCCATCTATGAATTTAGTTATACTTATGTAGGTATATAGATCTCATCCTTTTCTATAAATAACTACTGAATTTAACTGAAGCTGAAAAAGGCAGAAGTGATGGCAAGGATATTGCCCTGGAAATGAGGAGACTAGCCATCTAGTTTTGGTTTATCTGAAAGTGAGGCCCCAGGCAGGACCACATGGAGAAGAGGGGAGAGGTGGGGAGTTGAGACTGAGAGGTTCATGGTTATCAGCAGAGGCACCTTGGCATGCTGCCAAATTTCAACTAGTGTTAAAATTGAACTTTGTGACAATTTGTATTTCATGCCGTCTGTCACATGGTGTGCTGTGCTGAATGAAATAGAGAGTAGGGTGCCACTTGGGGCAAGTAACTGGTAAACACATGACATAACATCAAGCCACCATCAAAGAAAATCACGTTTCTTCAATTTGTGAGAACTCTGTCTCACGCGTTTCGAGGATATCTTGGTCAGGATGGGATCTGGCTCTTTTCAGTCACTAACCCAGGAATGAAGGGGGACCATACGTGTGGATCTCTGTACACACTCTCTAAGACATGGATACTCTGTAGTTGGAATTATGGTTGCAATTACAATCACTGCTGTCTTCTTTAGTATATTTAACTCATTCAATTCCCTTAAGTATAATAACCATAAGTCTGTATTTGAAAATGTGTTATGAACACAAAATGATGATTTAATTATCACTGAGATCCCCTGCAGCCAGAATATTCAATCATTTTAAGACAATATATACTAGTTTTGATGTCTATTAGAAATCAATCTATTTCAAAGGACGGAGATTGGTTTTTAAAAACTTTTTTTTTTACCTTGATGAATTTAGAACATCAAAAAAGTCTACCCCAAGAATAATTTTTGGCTCAGGATCAATGACATTTTCATTTGATCAAAACCGAATTGTTTCTTTCCCCCGCTTTTTACTCTTACCTTGTGTTTTGTTCTTTGGAGACATGCCAGCGTACGTAAACAACTATGTTAGACTACTAATATCACCACCCTTTTTGAGAAAATGGTTCATTAATTGAATAACACCTCACCAAAGATATAGGCAAATTTAAACTGCAGTGAGCTACCACTGCACCCCTTTCAGAATGACTAAGAATTTTAATAGATCATCCCAAACTTCCCAATAATGTGGGGAGGTGGAACTCTCACACAGTGCTGGTGAGAATGTAAAGTAGTGCAACCGCTTAGGCAAACACTTAGAAAGTTTCTTAAAAAGTTAAACATATACCTATCATCGGTTGCAGTCATGCTACTCCCAGGAATTTATCCAAGAGAGATGGAGTCGTCTATCCTTAGAAAAAATCATACCCGAATATTCAAGGCAAATTCACTTATAATAATCAAGAACTGGAAATAATCCAAATGTCCATCAGCAGGCAGAGGAATAAATTGTGGAATTCCTAAACAATAGGCTAATCCTCAGCAACCAAAAGAATGACTTTATACACACGGCAACATGGATAGTTATAATTTAATTATCCCAAGCAAAAGAAGCTGGATAAAAAGAATGCAAAGGGTAAATTCAATTTATGTAAAATTCTAGAACATGAAAGCTAATACATAGTGACACAAAGCAGAGCATTGGTTGGGGGTCAGAGAGGGACAAGAAGGGGAATCTTAATTTATTTATGTTCTCAAATAGGAGGGAACCGAGTTATTCATGATATTCCTTTATGATTCTTGATGTGGAAGGAGAATGTTTAAAATGCACAAGAAAACTTGGGGGGGCGGTGATGAATATGGTCACTATCTTGATGGCAACGATGGTTTCACAGGTATATACAAACATCAAAATTCATCAAAGTGATATACACTTTCTTTTATGCAGTGTATTGTGTGTGAATTATACCTCTAAAGATCTGTTTAAAAAAAGGAAGAGTGGGGCACCTGGGTGGCTCAGTTGGTTAAGCAATTGCCTTCAGCTCGAGACATGATCCTGGAGTCCCGGGATCGAGTCTCACGTGGGGCTCCCTGCTCAGCAGAGAGTCTGCTTCTCCCTCTGACCTCTCCCCTCTCATGCTTTCTCTCACTCTCTCTCTCAAGTAAATAAGATAAAAAATAATAATAATTAAAAAAAAGAAAGAGTGACTACCTTGGCTCACTGCTAAGATTAAATGAGTTCATACTGACATGTAGTAAAACTCTGAGTAAATGTTAGCTCTTCTTATTATTATGAGCCAAATGGGGACAGGATCAGTTCCCACCTCACTGGATCGGGGGCAAAACAGAGTGGGTCAGCACAGGTATTCACTGCGGCATTATTCACAGTAACCACAAAGTGGAAGTAACCTAAGAGTTCATTACCAGACAGGTGGATAAACGAAATGCGCTCTATCCCTACCACTGACTATTATTCAGCCTTCAAAGCAAAGGGAGTTCTGACACTCGCTACAACGTGGACGGAATCTCGGGCACATTACGCAGAATGAAACAAGCCAGACACAAAGGGACGGATATTACACGATTCTACTTATATGAGGCACCAGAGGAACCAAATGCCTAGAGACAGCCCAGGGACTGGGCGGAGAGGTGAAAGAGAAATTATCGATTAATGGGGAGAGAGCCTCCGTTTTGCAAGGTGAGTTTTGGAAATGCATGGTGGCGGTGACTGCCCAGCCATGTGAATATACTTAAAGACCTGGAACTGAACACTTAAAAATGGCCAATGTGATCCATTTTCTTTTATGCGTATTTTATCACAATTCAAAATATTTATTTTATTTATTTTATTTTTTTTTTTAAGACTGATGCCAGGGCCGGACTCCCGGAATCAGACTGTCTGAGGGAGGGAACAGGGCTCTGGCCTTGTGCAAAAGCTCACTTTCTGCTGCAGAGTGAGTACTGAGAAGTTTCGTTCTAGAACCCCAGGTCCCCACCACGGCCAAAAAGCCTTGGAAACACTCATCTTTGAGACCAAAATGTCATTTGTTAGTTTAAGCCAAAATAAAAACGAAAATCACTGGCATCACCTCTTGTGAATATTCTCTTGAGCATATTCTTCTTGGAGAAAAGAAAAAAGCTTCTGTCTGGGGTTTGCCGACAAGAAAGAGACTTCTGTGTGCTTATTCTTTTCTCAAACAAACCTCACTCTGAATTCTCTGACCCAGAGAAACAAGCTCTGGTATCTGGAGAAAGCAAACGGATCCCTGGCTCCAATCAAGGGAAGAATGCCTTGGGAATCAGAAGAACATTACGGTTGTATAAATTTCTGGTGAGGTTTCAGCCTGCAGCATTGTCCTGAATTCTATGCAAAACACCAGGGATGCTGGTGAATTGGGAGGCGACTGGATAATCACGGGCCTCGGGCCTTACTGCGATGATGAAGTTAGAAAAAAAAAAAAAAAGGTTTACAGTCAGAGGAAGAGAGGAAATGAAGGAAGAGGGGGTTTATGGAGGAGAGGGCTTGTTGCAAAGCCTCTGAGAGAACGATGCTACACTCTAAAGCAATTAAGTGTGCGTTCCCTTCTGCAAAGACGTGGCAAGGAATTCGGTTTAGGTCTGAGGGAGGGAAGGACTGATGGGGAGGTGTCAACCCTTAAAGTCTTTTATCTCTCTTACCAGTGTGGGGGTGGAGTGTCTTATTCTTAGTCTGGTTACTGCTATCACACGCCGGTGAGCTCGTGCCTTGTTTGGGGCATTACCATCCAACAGAATTTTCTGCTATGATGGGAATGTTTCAAGGGTGCGCGGGAGCCGGTTTTTATTGGCTTGGCGGAGTTGGTTGTTTTATTTTCAAGAGTTTTATGAGCTGGTTGTTAAGCATCATCATGATTTAAAAATTAAATTCCATAAACATATTAAATATTACATGAAAAATAAAGGTAATAAATACCCCAAACTCACTACACCTTAATTATCCCACCCTTAGGTAGACACTGAGGTTTGCGCCGTCCAATATGGCGGCCACAAGCCACGAAGGCCCATGGAGTACTTGAAACTGACTAGTGTGACTGAAGGAGGGAGTTTAAAGCCTTATGTAAATTAAATTAATTTGTATTTAAATAGCCACTTGTGGCTAGTGGCTACTAGCAGTAATGGAGCCTGCGGGTCTGGAGGTTTTGCCCAAAGCTATCTGTCCCAACGACTGTTAGAAGAGCTTTTATTTCAGCTGCTAAAAGAGTATCTTTCTCTTTCACGTCAATGCTTTTGGTTTTTATTATCATTGGGATCTGACCTCAAGTTATTTGGGAGGGCAGTGATGGAGGGAGTGACAGACAGTGAGGGAGACAGAAAATTCCTTCTCGATTGAATTCTTGGTGCTTCGTGAGTTCACATGCTACGACCAGCAGGAAATGTTTTAGCCTGCTGTCCGCGCACCATCCTGTAAGCCGAAGGAAGCCAACACACGCAGAGCAGGGCTGCCCGGTCCAGAGCTGACGTGAGATGCTGGGTGACACAAGCGGGCATTTCTGGGGTTTCCTTAGAGTTTAGGAACAACGGCAGACTCCTCAGATGCAGAGGGGACTCCATCCGGGATCCCCTATTCCAAAACCACCAGAATTTGACTCCGTCTGCAAGGAAGTGAGCTGGGCTCTGGCCCTCTAAGGTCAGCCCCGGTCAAGGTCAGCCGGCTGGGAAGTGCGGGACAATTAGCACGTAAAGCTACAGCTTCAGATGATCTCGGCCCCTGTCCCCAGCCCATCTGCCACCCCCCACCACCACCACCGCCAGGTAGCTCCCTGCGTTAATTTCCCTGCAGGTTTCAAAAAGGATGCATTAAATTATCGTCACTAGCTGTTTTGTGAACAGCCTTTTGTGGCCAATAATTAATGTAATGAATGAAAAGAAAAAGGAAAAATGGGGTGATTGACGCTCACCAGGCTGCTTTTGCTGAGCCGTTTGTAAAGTAACACAGACAGACAATTGAGGTCCATTTTTGCCGTTAATTTGTATCTGTGTTTTCATTTGTCACTGAAAGGTGAGCCTGTTTATTAGGCATCTGCTAGACAACAGAGACCCTTTTACTTAACCTAAGGTGGGATGGCAAGCCCGTGAGTCACGTGACTGCCTTCTGCAGCACTGCCTTGGCAATCTTGTTTCTAAATGAGTCAGCTCGGTGTGCCCTGCTTTGTGATTAAAGGAAAACTACAGCTGGGACTCTTCCCATTAAACCTTTGACATCCTAATAAAGCTGCCCCTCCTTCCTAGCCCCAGAGCTTCCGGCTCTTTGTGCTCATCTGGACCACGGAAATAGCCCCTAATGTCTTCCTAAAAAGGCAGTGATCTAATCATAATAGTCCTATGGTCTAAAATCTTTAGTGGTCCCCCACTATCTGTGAGCAGCTAAAAATGACCTTCAAGGACTTTTGTGGGACTGACTTCACAGAACTGTGTCATTAGATGGTAAGTTCTCTGAGAGCAGGGACTCTGTATCTTGCTCAGTTTCTTTTTTTTTTTTAAGATTTTATTAAAGAGAGAGAGAGTGGTAGGGGAAAGAGCAGAGGGAGAGGGACAAGCAGACTCCATGCTGAGCCCCATGGGGAACTTGATCCCACGACCTTGAGATGAAGAGTCAGACCCTCAACCGATGTAGCCACCCAGGCTCCCCTCTTGCTCAGGTTTTCAGTCCTAAGAACATGTAGCAAAGAGCCTTGCGCGTAAGAGATGCATGAGTTTGTTGGACTGGACTGAATTGAAAGCAAGCAAAAACAAACCAGAAATTCCAATCTTTTCATGAGGTGTTGTTACAGACTTAAAAAAAAAAAAATGAGAAACACACAAATGGTCCTTTTTCCTAAAGGAATCATTTTCAATGTTTTTTTTTTTTTTTAATAGCAGGAATCTTAGACATTTTTGATGCTTGCTGTCAAAAGTTGTATGTCAGAAATTCTGTATCTTGGCCAAGCCCTGGCCCAGGTTCCCGAGGCACATCAGAGACCACACTGAGGCCAGTCAGAGAGATCCCTCTGTGAAAACACTCAGAGTAAGGAGCAGAACCGGGCTGGAAGTCGGGCAACGGGCATTTGTGCCTGTTCAGCATTAACTGACTGTAGGAGCTTAGACAAGCTGTGTCACCCTCTGGAACGAATTTTCTCTTTTGCAAAATGGAAGTGGGGCTGAGCTCTCCTATATCGTCCATGATTTTAAAGGGTGCCATAAATTTTCCAAGGACATAGAGACCCTGCTTCCATTTCTTTCCATTTGGGAGCCTGTGAATCTTACATATCAAAGGCTTTAGCACAAGTCCCATTAGGGTTCATGCAACAGACATCTACCTGTCGCCGAAGCAGTAGACCTGAAGGGTGAGCCTGTGTTATTGTTGACTCTTCTAACTTCTGGGTGACCACCTGCTCTCCGTCTGAGGCGTTCAAGCCCCTCTGTGGAACGATACTAAGGAAGTTGCTCAGACGAACCTCCTGTCCATCCTTTTTCCACCCCAAAATACAATCCAGTGTTAACTACCCTTTGGGGTTAATTCTGAAGAATATGGGTTCTTGCGCCCGCAGCGGATACTGTGGTTCATTACCAGTTCCCCTCTTTAGAACTGGCACGTGCAACCCCCTGTCTCCGGGAGGCTAGGCGGCTGAGGACCTACAGCGGCAGCCTTCACCGGGGATCCCCAGGGCTCCCAGGGACTCACCTCACCCAAGATTGTGCCCAGTGGTAGAATTAAACATGGAGGCAAATCCTTTGTTACCTCAGGGGGTGGAGTTGAATCCCACCACCCAACCACCTGGAATAAACCATCACAACATCCATGTCCCAAAATGATTTCCGGAATCTACTTCTTTTGCCTCCTGTCACCATTGCTTAGGAAGCACCTAGGCTAGGATGGGCGCCATATAAATTCCTAGCAGAGGGACCAGAGAGTGAATGGCCCTAAATCAGCTCGGCTGCCTTGAGGCCACAAATTCTTCTTCTACTTCTTTTTTTTTTTTTTCCCTTCCTGCAATTTCACACGTTCTCATGATGTCAACAACTTAAGACTAGAAAAATGCCTAGAAATAAAAATAAAATTTAAAATTGATGCCGTCTTTCCACTCGGTTATTTTCCCCAACGTTTCCAGAATGCGTATTGGGTCCTCGTGCAATGGAAAACACATGTAAAACAGAAGCTTTGTATCTTACATTGAGGGAGAGATGATAAGAAAATAAGTCATTGAAAAATGACTGGAACTCTGCCTTCTGGGGCCACCGGTGCCTGGAGTAACGCAGGCCCGCAAGACGGGGAGGTGGGGAGGGGGGTGAAAGGATCCTCACACCTGGAAAAGCATGTCCATCCCAGGTGCTGACTCCAAAGTAACAATTTCCACAGTTTCAGACAATGACTGTGACTGTCTTAGCTGCATGTCACCTCAAATGAAAGTTAATTTAGTACGAATCCTGAGCTGGGGTTTCTTCCTTGGTTTGAGGCTAGCTCTTGCTTCAGAGATGACCAGAATTCATGTCAGCCACAGCCACACTTCTGTCGGTGACAAGAGCAGGGAAAACACGGGGCGGAATTCAGGGTGACCCCCACAGCTACAAGGCAGTGGGCTCCTTCTGTCTAGGCACCCTGTTGTTCAAGGATGTTGAGTGTCCATACCAGGCATCAAGCGTTGTGACTCCCAAAAACCCTGTGATAATGGGATGCTCCCCAGGCATGCTGAGAATCCCAAAAGTATGTCTCCCCCTAAAAACTTTCAAAAAGACCTTTCCCACAAATGCAAGCTCACTGAAGCTCCAAGGTAGAGTTTTCCAGTTCTCCCCCTGTGACCTCTCTGGGTGTTCCTTAATTTACCTAAAGAAAGGTGCTATGTAGGTTTCAAAACTAAGGTGATTTTTTATTCCCTTGAATTTTATAAACACACATATATCCAATAAAGCAATCCAGGGAAGGTATGGCCTGATAGATCAAACACAACAAATTTCAAAGGGCTCTCTGTCCTCTCCACCGCTCTCCTTAATCCTTTAATCCCACTTTTCTAGAACATAAAAGAAGAGGCTGGAAACAAGTCATGGGGGTGGGGAACCCAAATGCCTAGGAGAGGACCACAGGTCTTTTTCTCTGGAAGAAGGAGGTCAGCAGCCTTGATCAGACCAGGCCAATCCCTGGGTGGGAATAAGTGTTGCTACTTCTTTGCAGAATCCTTGATCTGTACCCGTAGGCACCTGGGCTCTGGGGTAGCTCCGAAGGCTTTCTGGGAGAGCAAAGGACTACTTTTCGGGGCTCTGTATGTTCCAGATGGCCTTGCTGCTCAGAAAAAGGTCCCAATGGGCAGCTAGGCACCACCTGGGAGCTGATATTGATATTGGAAAATCTCAGCCGCCACTTCCGCGCCCTCAGTGAGGATCTGCATTTTTCACAAGTGCCCTCGTTGTATCTTTGGCACATCAAGGTTTGAAAAGTGCTGGCACGTAGGCTCCCTCCTTACCAATGTTAAAGGATCTTAATAGCCCGCAGGACCTCCCACCGTTGCCTGCATTGCGCGCCATCTGGGATCATGTCCCAGCTCTGCCACCATCGAGCTGTGCCACCTCAGACAAGTTACTTAACCTCTCTGTGCATCCGCTTCACCAGCTGTTAAAAAGGAATAATTTGAGGTCTCTATTTAATGAGATCATTGTGAGGATGAAATCAGTCGGTAAGCCATATATGTTAGGATATGAACACGTTTGCTATCATTTTTTGATTATTCGGGTTTGAACTCCCAGTGACTGCTCCATAATAAACAACATATTAAACAAAATATTGACTGACCGAATGTATTACAGTATTTGTTTGGGTTTTGTCGTATTTGACCAAGCAAACCCAGTACCTCTGTGATGTCCGTAAGCTTTGCATTATTAGCCCAGGTAATCGGTGGGGAAGGGGCCTGGAGAGGTTCCTTTGCCTGAGACCACACAGCAAATTCAAAACAGGGGCGGACCAGAACTCAAGCTCTTTTTGCTGATCACTTGTGCAGGATTAATATTCCTGCTGTTAAATCTGTCTAATGGAAACACAGTGAATTTTAAAAGGGGGCTTCTAGGGGCGCCTGGGTGGCTCAGTCAATTAAGCATCTACCTTCAGCTCAGGTCGTGATCTCAGGGTCCTGGGATCGAGCCCCGGGTTGGGCTCCCCACTCAGGGGGAAGTCTGCTTGTCCCTCTTCCTGTCACCTCCCCCACCTGTGTGTAAGTTGTCTCTCCCATAAATAAATAAAATCTTCAAAACTAAAAAATGAAAGTGGGTTTCTCATCCTGAAAACTTTTTTTTAAGTAGGGTCCATGCCCAAAGTGAGGCTTGAACTCACAACCCTGAGATCAAGAATCACATGCTCTACCCAACTGAGCCAGCCAGGCGCCCCAAGTCATGAAAACTTGTATCTTACATTTCCTGTTGCCAAAGACCAGTGACCATACCTGCGCTCACCCCATCCTATCACCCAGAGGTCTCTTCTGCCAATTTCCATCCCAACTTTATGGCATTTGATAGACAAAACCCTTCAGATACACAAGCTAACTTGACAATTATTTTTTAAAATACTGGGAATTAAAAAAAAATACACCATAGACTGATAAAAACTGCCCTTTCTCAATATTCATAGGATGTATTTTCAATATTGCAAAGGAAATTCTCATGAGCACAATGACCAAAATAATCCAGACCTCCTTATTAATTTATTTGCCTTAAAATCATTTTTGTTCTGAGTATGAAAATGAGCACTCATATAGTACAACAGCAGTAAATACTTTGTTTTGTTTTTAACTGAAAGGGAAAAAAAAAATCAACTTTAATTTGAATACTAAACCATCCAGAATATCTAGCTGAAAACATGTTTTTATTATTTGCATTCTTAGGTCTGGCTTGTTATGCTTTTAGCATATCTACTGATATCGCTCACAATATTTTTTCATTTCATATATTAATATTTAATATTCTTTAAACATTGTTCAACCTTAATGGTTGTCTAATTTCTGTTTTCATCCACAGAGAAGCTATTAATTTATGAGCATATAGGGCAGTAAGTAATAATTTGCATGAATGCCCTGAGTAGATATGCTTCCAGCCGCCCATAGCATAGACTCTGGAAGAAATGATACCATCTATTGGCTAAGCTCCAATGAACATTGCTTTACAAGAAGACGAAAAAAAAGTTTTCTAATCCATAAAGAAGTCTGCTAAGTGAAAAATCAACAGAGATGACAGGAGCTGGTTTGTTTCTATTCCTTTTTTTTCTTTTGTGTGTGCTCCACACTTTTCTGTCGGGAGAGATTTCTGAAAATGGCAAAAGAGGGAAGGAGCCAGAGCGCTTCGAAGAAGTGGAGACCAAGTTCTTCCTTCTCTGCATCCAGAACCTCACCTTCCCCCAGTAACTCTGTCGGCAGAGCTAACCCAAAATAAGGTCAGTTGGGTCAAAAAATTCCCGGAGGAATCAGTCAAACCAGCGCTTTAACTATATCTAGACATCTAAAATCTACTCAATGCCCCATCCCACTGGGCGATATTTTGCCTTGCATAGATTTGAAAAATGGTTTGGGACAGCACAATAGTGCCTGTGTTAAATGTTAATCTTGCACTTGGAGGTACAATTGCACATTCAGAGGTGAGAGAACACTTTATATTTGAAGAGGAATTAGGTTAATTGCCCTCAAAGCAATTTCAATACTTCCCTCCTCCAAAAAGGTGTGGGGTTCTTTCCCCTTGGGCGAGGAAGTCAATGATGAAGTCAATCACTGTTTCCATAAATCCTGGCCACGGAATTACCCTCCCTCGTGCTAATGCATTCTAGAGTTACCTTTCCTAAAATCTGGGATTTATAGCCACCTGGGGACAGGCGCCACACTGGCACCCTGAGGTAGATAATTAAGGTAGTTACCCAGACAATTTAGAAGAGACAAAATAATTTTTCCTCAATTATGTGCATATTACAGTTCGTTTTTCCTTTTCAAGTAGCTATGTGATTGTTATCATTCTTTTTTCATTTTTTTCTCCATGTTGAACAAGCCTTATAGGTAACAGTAGAAGTTTAATACGATTTAAAATGAGTGCCCACGCTAATAAAATTTC
>JAPYYJ010003684.1:0-11266 GCA_028533885.1 Nasua narica | reverse complement strand
ATGGGGAAAAGCTGACAGCCTTCCCTTTGAGATCAGGAACACGACAAGGATGCCCACTCTCACCACTCTTGTTCAACATAGTGCTAGAAGTCCTAGTGACAGCAATCAGACAACAAAAAGAAAATATCTTTATGATCTTGGGTTGGGCAAAGATTTCTTAGGACATAGAAAGACTAAGCATTCAAGCAAAAATTTGATAAATTTGACTAATATTTGTTAGACATTAATAAGAAAAATTAGCATGCATTCCAGGAGTAGAATTTTTTAAAAGTGGTATATCCATTCAATGGATACCACTTAGCAATAAAAGGGGCAAAGTAATACATGTTACAGCATGGATATATCCCCCCAAATTGAGTGTTGAGTGAAAAATGCCAGATCAAAGTGAATTTATGCTAGATAATTCCAGTATATAAGGTGCTAGAGTGGTTGAAAATTAGTCTTTTCTTTTTTTTAATTACAAGGGCTGATTTTGGGCACCTGAGTAGCTCAGTCGTTAAGCGTCTGCCTTCAACTCAGGTCATGATCCCAAGGTCCTGGGATCGAGTCCCACATCGGGCTCCCTGCTCTTTGGGAAGCCTGCTTCTCCCTCTCCTTCTGCTGCTCTCCCTGCTTGTGTTCCCTCTATCGCTGTGTCTCTCTCTGTAAAATAAACAAATAAAAATCTTCAAAAAAACAAGGGCTGCTTTTGAATTAGTGGTCAGAAATGGGCTGGAAAGGCACAAGGGAATCCATTAGGATGACAAAAATGTTCTGTATCTCTATAGAGATTTGCATAACATAGTATATGCATTTGTCAAATCTTTCTGAATTTATGGTATGTTAGTTATGGTAAGAAATACATATTTGGTCTTTGGGTTCTGTCCAGAGCGTGAGAGCAATAAAGGTGTCTTTTGTTATGTTAATGATGGCTTTGGTTGGCTGTAAGGAACAGTAGCTGGTTGCCAGGGGAACTAATTCTTTGAATAGAGGGTTGGAACTTTCAGTCCCACCTCCAGACCTCTGTAAATAGAGGTTGATCAGCCACCAAAGACCAATGAGTTCATCAATCTTGCCTTTGCAAGGAAGCCTCCATAAAAACTCAAAAGGACCCACATCAGAGGGTTTCTGTGTTGGTGAACACTTGGATGTTTGGGGAGAGTGGCAGGCATGGAGAGAACTCTGTGACCTTTCTCTTTACTTTGCCTTATGTATCTCTTTCATCTGGCTTTCCTGGGTTATATTCTTTTATTATAAACTGGTGATATAGTGAGTAAAACGTTTCTCTGAGTTCCATGAGCTGCTCTAGGAAAGTAATCAAACCCAAGGTGAGGGTCATTAGAACATCTGATTTAGAGCTTGCTAGTCAGAAACACAAGTGATAATCTAGATTTAGAACTAGTGTCTGAAATGGAGAAGGAGTGGGGACAGTCAGTTTTGCAAGACTGAGTCCTTAACCTGGGGGAATCTGATGCTATCTCAGGGTAGGTAGTGTTAGAATTGAATTGAATTGAATTGAATTGAAGACAGACACCCAGCAGTTGTCCAAATAATTGTTGGAGGTGGGAGAAAAACCTCATCACACCAACATGTTGGAATTGGGTTCACAACCTCTTAGAATTATACATGTAAAATTTGTGTATTTCACCCTGTGCAAATTTGCATCTAAAAATGGATAGAAAGTATTATACTTAAGACATTATTATTTAATTCAAATAAGACATTTTATAGACCATGCTAAAAGTCAATAACATTGTCCATACAGAGGATGAGTTATGTTTACATTTTATAGTTATTCCTGGTTTTAAGATGTCTTTCCAATTCATATATTCTGTTAAAAGGCCAAAGTTCACACCTGAGGTTAGTTATTATTCCCTTTGTCTTTGGTATAAAAATAAAGAACAGCCTGCTATGAGTATCCATTGCATTTCTCCTATATTACTGTGTTCTCTAGGAAAAGCTAAATGTACATATTACTAGAATGATGGATTTGATAGAAATGTTAATAGACCTAACACAAATTTTTAAATAAGTATTTACTCAGATATATATACATGAGAAAGAGTTCTTTCACCTGAATGATTTTTCACAATAAGTTTAACCTTAAATATGGCACATTACCCTTAAACATGCCAAAATATGTTTTTTATTAACTTGTATTTAGAATAATCACACTAAGTGCCAGGCAATAACTTCAGTGCTTCAGTCCCCAGTAACCCTGTGGATTTACAGTATTAGCCACACCCCTAACCCCTGCCATTTTGCAAATGAGGAAACTAGCACCCTTAACCACTAGGGTGTAGAGACTGAGTTTATGACTTAGACTTCTTCTCAGTACCCACTTACACATCTAAGTGGCTAGTTACTTCAAGCTAAATGAGCTCATCAAGTTTAGGAGGGTTTAAATATACATAGATTGTTGTTTTCCAAGGCTTGTGGGAGTGAATGAAGGGATGTGTTCTTGACTTCTTAGAAAACAGAGGGTTAAGTTTATCAGACTAGTAGTCTGTGTTTCTACTCTTGAAGAGACTATTAACAACTGCCATATCATTATAGCAAAAACTTTTTTATGGTGTCAAATTCCTTTGTTTCACCCTCTTGAAACTTAAATAAATGAGTAATTTTAATAAGACTGAAACATGGAAAGATGGTATATAGAAGCCCTAGTGTCTTCCTCCAGCCCCTATTAAAACATCTACTCATAAGTCTAAACTCAGAGAAGGTATTTGCTACATGAAAATCTTAGCGACTGTGTGGCTCTTTCTCTTAAGCTGCCTTCTTTCAAAAAGAGGAATTAGCCATTGTTTCTTCTGAATTTAACATCTAAAATGACAAAGATGATATTTTTCTTTATAAGGTCAAGCACTTCCGATTGATCAGTTTCCTGGGTTCAGATTATCACCCTAAGCAACTCTTTATGGCATTCCCAAGAGGATGGGTCCCTGTTTTTTTCTTTTTTTCCCCAAATGATGACAGGAAAATTCTTCTTTTGAAATGACAGAAAAGGCAGAATGAATAAGATAGCAGTAGCACTAATATTAATTAATTAATTAGGAAAGAAAAGAAAAACAACAATCATTAATCATTGAGCATTTCACAAACATTACCTCATTTTTCCTGCATTGGGACCGAGAATAGATATCACCTACTCAGTTCAGACAATTGTGGCTCAGTGGGTGATATCATTTGCACAAAGTCACTCAGATGCTAAGAGGCAAAATTAGGATTTGAACTTACATCATTTTGACCCCATGTCCTGTGTTTATATATTCAGCCATTTAAAATATTTTAACAAATTCACTTGATTCCTATTCTCTCACAAGCTTAAGAATTATTTGATATTAACCTGTTGACCTTTTATTCTTCCTCACAGAATATTATTCTTAAATATATTATCCTTTATGGAGAAGAGAATAAAATGGACACCAAGGAGCAAAAATGGTTAAATCTAGTTAACCCTATGATTCTTTTTGTCCACAACTTTGTCTTCTTAACTTCTGTTTGATGAGTTGAAAAATCCTACTGATAAAATAGAAGCTGTCAATAGTGGCATTCAACATTAGACTCTACTTTTTCACATTTGGGTTGTCGGACATGAAGATTCCAGTGTAGTCCCTAATTCCCTCTATCTGCTTTCCCTCTGACCTCACTCATGTGCGTGGACTATGTTATTATGTGTATGTTGCTTGTTTCAAACCCCACCCCCAACCCATTTGTCTTCTTGGTGCTCCAATTCCCTGACTCCAACCATTTCTTCTGCATTCAGAAATGTTATTAGTATCTAGAATTCAACAAGTCCAGAAATGAACTCAGTCACCTCTCTGCAAAATAAATGTTATAAATTTGGTAAAGAAAGAATAAAAAGACAATAGGGATGCTGGGAGGCAAGAGAAGGAAAGGTGAGGAAGGGGAGGGAAGAAAGAGGAGAGGAAAGAAGGAAGGACCAATTTCACACTCTGTTTCTCTTTTAATGAAGGGCACCATCAGCCATCATGTGGCCAACCAGATACCAGAGCACCACATTTGACTACTTCTCATTCCACATAGCCAATTAATCAGCAAGACCCAATGACTTTACATTCTATATACTTCTCAAATATTTACCATTTCCCCATTGTTTTTGCCATGAATGTACAGTCTCTGGCATCTATCTTCAGGAATCAATCCACCAGCTTTCTAAAGAGGTTTCTATTTTTTTTTCTTGCCCACTCCTCCCAGCCAAGCTCCATGTTGTAAAGCAAGGGAGTATTCAAAAATGAAAATCTGAGCATGCCACTCCTTGTTCCTAGTGTGGCATAGCGTTTATGGCGGGGACTACTTAGGTTTGATCCTGGCTCTGTCATTCATAACCTTGAAGTTAGTTAACCTCTCTGTGCATCAGTTTTCTTTTCTATAAAATGAGAATAATAATAATCATACCTACCTCATGCAGTTGTTATGAGACTGAATGATTTAATATATGAAAAGCATACTATTTAAGAACTATACAGATGTTATTTGTTGTTATTATTGTTGTTGTTATTATTATTGCTTAAACTCCTCAATAAAGCCCAAACTCCATTACAGGGCTTACCAGGTTTTTGGTGGTCTGACCACAGTATACCTCACTGTTCTAATTCTTTACCATCTCCTGCCCTCACTGCATAAATTCTGGCCATAAAATTCTTTCACTTCTTCCAATGCATCAAGCTTTCTCTTATCTCTGGCCATTCCTTTATTTCTGGAACATGCTTTCCTTACCATCTACCTCCTCTTCTTCTTAAAGGTCTCAGTATAGATATTCCTTCCTCCTAGAAATAGTTCTTGAACCCCTAACCTTGGTGAGATGCCCTTCCTCAGTGATACTGTGACACTGCCTGGTTTCCCATCTTCACTGACCATATTCTGCAGAACATTGCACCTGATCATTTGCATGCCTGTCGTTACCATTAGATGTGTGAACACCATGAGGGTGAGCATCCTGCCTTCCTAGTATTCTTCTGCATAATACCCATTACAAAGTAAGTTCTTAATAAATATTTATTGAATTTGTTAAATGAATGGATTTCATGCATTTTCTGACTGCACAGGTGTTCATAGCCAAATATGCTCCATACCATGTCCAGTTTCTAGTGGCAAATATAACAAAAATAAACAAATCCCTTAATACTAAAATTGGTAGGTTGTGGGGTGAAGCTGGGACATCTTCCCACCCCAACCACTTTCTTTTTGTTCCAGATTTCTGGACTCATTGTGAGAAACTAGCCACAGTCATAATTTTGATTAGATTTTTCTCTCATTCACTCTGGTGAATCACTCCGACTGTTGATTTTCCCAAACTTAATAAAATTACTGTATCTCATAACCATTATGATGCAGATTATCACAGTCTCAAGACTCAGAGATTACTGAAGAATTATAATTTGAAGAGCTGTGATTTATCAGTTATATCAGTTTCACCTAAATAAACAAGAGAAACATGTACGATTCCTCTTAATTTACAATTCCAAAGAAATTTCCACAGATATGTGTGAAGAACAGTCATAATCATTTAATTATGCTTCTAGTATATTAAAACCACTGTTAATCTTTGCTTGAATCATTTTCTCTTCTTGAATTGGCAGTGGTGATACAAACACAGTACCACATTATATTTGAAAGTGCAGGGAGAATTCTCCTTCAGTGGTCCCAAAGGTATTGAATTAAACTGTTAAAAAAGTACAATAAGTACTTCTGAGTTATAGCAACAGCTTCTGAGCTAACTTTCAAAATATTAAGTTATTACAAATCCTTTTTTTTTTTTTGCTGAAACAAAGGAAAATGAAAAGAATAGAATTGACTATGAACTGTTACAAAATATGATTTGATTAAGAATAGGAAAATTTTAGGGCGCCTGGGTGGCTCAGTTGGTTAAGCAACTGCCTTTGGCTCGGGTCATGATCCCGGAGTCCCAGGATCGAGTCCCATATCGGACTCCCGGCTCTGCGGGAAGTCTGCTTCTCCCTCTGACTTTCTCCCCTCTCATTCTCAGTCTCTCGCTCTCTAATAAATAAATAAATAAATCTTAAAAAAAAAAAAAGAATAGGAAAATTTTAAATGCAAAAAAGATGGCCCCACAGTCTCCAAACTTTCTGG
Source organism: Nasua narica (assembly GCA_028533885.1). Taxonomy (NCBI): domain Eukaryota; kingdom Metazoa; phylum Chordata; class Mammalia; order Carnivora; family Procyonidae; genus Nasua; species Nasua narica. The sequence continues at coordinate 5,173 of JAPYYJ010003684.1, read as the reverse complement.
AAAGTTAAGTGCTGAGGGAGGACTATAGTAATTTTTCTAAGCATATCTCCTGGTTTTCTGTGAAGTAAATAGACAAATTTAAAAAAATATGGAATAACAAACTAGCTTTTCTTTTCTTCTATACTGTCCCCAAGGCCCTTTAATCCTATACCTGTTAATAGCCCCCCAAATGGGTAAGAATTTTCCAAGAAGTCTTATTTCAATTTTCTTCTTTCGATGTCTACCTCCTCATGTCATCGGAATTCTAATCCTATAAAATTATATTGTCTTTTCCAGTAACAACACATTTGTGATTTTGATAACCAACCTACCTTTCTTCCTTTCTTCCTACCTTCCTTCCTTCCTCCCACCCACCCTCCCTCCCTCCTTCCTTCCTTCTCTCCCTCCCTCCTTTCTTCTCTTCCCCCTCCTTTCTTCCATCCACCCCTCCATCCATCCATCTTTGGCACAGCCTGGTACTGTGCTACCAATTTGTTTATGACCCTTAATTTCCCCTCAATGAATCACAGTTCACACCAGGAGAGCCTCAGTGGGGTTATGTTTCTCTCCAGCTGTTGTTTGTCATGTTAAATTTAGATATCTCTGGCAGTGCCCAGATTTGATGATAGGTGAGGGCATGTTATATATGTGCTAACAGAAAGGTATTTTATAAAATCCTGCATGCAATGAATAATTTTCTTCCCACTGCAGTTGTTCTTGCCTACAGTAAACCTTAGCTACAAAATGCTCAGCTGGAATTACTAACAAAATAACCTTTTCAGGTGATGTCTTTTTTTTTTTTCTGGTATCATTTGAAGCATGATGCCCAGTAAGGTAGAACTTTAACCTCTCCTATTCTCTTTCTCTTTCTCTTTCCTTTATTTTTTGTAAGAAATCGATACTTTAAAAGTCCTTGCTTGTTTCCATTTCTAGAGACAGTACCATTCATTTATCTATCATAGATAGATAAACCATATCTATCTATCTATCCATCCATCCATCCATCTACCCATCTATGTGTATATCTGATCTAAAATTCTGCTTCTCTGATTCCTGACTGATATGCCATCACTGGACACCAATAGTACAAAAATATTTTTTTTCTTTTTTCCCTGCCTTATAGTTTAAGGAGAAACTATATATGGAGCCCAGGGGAAGAGGATAATGATCCAGATTTCTTCCCCTTGAGTTTCTATGTTCTTAAACAACATCAGAAGGAACTCTGACTAAGTTCCACTGGCAGAAGACAAAACACAAATCCCAAATATGGTGCTAACCATATCGAACAGAGGATTAGAGCTAGTGTCCCAGACAAAACACCAACCTTTTAAATTTTGCTGTCAGGACATCTAATAGGTGAGTTATACTTGTTCCCTTCCTAACCCAGTTACACAGGTACCATGATAGTGGGTGGGAGAAGACCTCTGTATTTTCTGTTTTATATCTAATAGCAGATGGCTGTCCTTCCACATAGGGGAACAATGACACACAGAGAGGTACTTTCAGTGAAGAATAGACTCATTTTCCTTCCTGTTATCACCATTAGCACACCAAAGCTGCTGGGTCGTAGGAGTGAGTCCTCAAGAAACAAAGAGTAGACTTCCCCAAATCAGTGGGAAGAGGACTCAAAAGGCATTTAATCTGAGTACATACCTTCCTTGACTTAAATTGGGGTTACCTCTCCATAAACCCATCATAAGTTGAAAATACTGTAAGTCGAAAATGCATTTAATACACCTCACCTACTGACCATCATAGCTTTACCTAGCCTATCTTCCCCATGTTCAGAACACGTCCATTAGCCTACAGTTGGGCAAAATCATCTAACATAAAGTCTATTGATAATGAAGTGTTGAGTATCTCATGTAATCTACTGAATACTGTATTGAAAGTGAGACAGAATAGCTGTATGGGTAGGGTGTTTATCAGTGTATTTGTTGTTGACCCTAATGATCACTTGGCTGACTGAAACTGCAGCTGCCCAACATCACAAGAGAGGATTAGACCACATATCAACAGCCTGGGGAAAGAACCAAATTCGAAATTCCAAGTGCCACTTCTACTGAATGCATATTGCTTTTGCACCATCGTAAAATTGACAAATCATAAGTTGTACCATCATAAGTGAGAGAGCATCTGTGTGTAAGTAAACGGTGCCCCTATTGGATAACTTCAGCTTGAGAACCGATACTATATGGGGATATAATTTATAAGGACTTCGATTGTTTTCTTCTTCTCATTGAGTGAGCTGAGTAGTTGTACTATTTTTAAGGTTGGAAAAAACACAATAGACTTATGTTGAAGAAGATTTATGACTTATCTCAAGTTGGTTCACATGTTTAAATGTCTCAATACATTTCTGGTGCAAAGATCGGGCAGCCGGAGATCTGTGGTGGCTTCGTGTGTGTCAACAGGGCCAGGCTGAACTGCGTCCTCACTCAATCCCCTCTCCTGGAGGCGTGTGGTCCGGGAGATTCTGCTGTGAGATTCGGAGGGTGAAGTGAAGCCCCAGCCCTTTTGTGGCTTACACCTGTTGTCACCCATCTGCTAGGTCTCCTCATTTGCCTGAGGCAGCATCTGGGTCCGTTAATGATCTACTTTCCCTGGTTCCCCTTTCAGCATCTCCCACTTCTGGGCCAGGTGTGTGTTCTGCTCTGTGATGAAGGGTACAACTTCTGGAAGACACCCTGCTCATTATGATCAGAAGAAACAAGAGTTGATGTGGGCTTCTGTCCATTCTTGTGTGTCCAACTTGTCCTCACTCCCCCACACTGGGTGTTACTGTCCCTTGCCAACCACAGTCTCTGGTCCTGTAGATACCAGTTCCAATATCAGAAATGAAGACAACAGCGTTATAGAGGCTACATATCCAGCATCCACAATTAGGTACAGATAAGTCTGTACTAAATCCATATCTATCTATCTATCTATCTATCCATCCATCCATCCATCCATCCATCTATCTATCTGTATATCCGATCTAGAGTTCTGCTTCTCTGAATCCTGACTGATATGCCATCACTGGGCACCAAGAGACCAAAGACTGAAGTGCCATCAGTCTGCCTTGTTGTTACAGGGGCACTCCTGCCAAGATTACCTTTCAGCGAGTCTTTTAAAGGTGTATATACTTTAGCAACTGTTTCCCTAGCTCTTCAAATCTGAAGAGACCATTTTAACAAAGGGAAAGCTCATTCTCCCGACAAAAGTGATCCCACTTCTACTTCTTTACCCCCTCCCCTTTAAGGTACTGTCTGCCTCCATCTTTTCCCACCTTTGTTACATAAAAAGGATTGGTACAAAAGGTTAGAGTCTAAAGTTCTAAAAAGCTAAAGCGTATCTGTTTCTCAGAAGATTGGATATGGAGCTTTTATCACATTATTTTTAGATGGCTGCCTCTTTAATAAATCCCTAAGGCACATGCAAGGGCAACTTGATTTGGGTTTTTTTGGGGGGAGGGGTGGGAAGGGGCACATTCTACAAGGTTTTAAACCTCAAAGACTCCGGTGCATGGAAATCAACATATACCGTGACTCTTCCACACCATCTTCATCAGAAACTTGGCATGAAAAGAAAGAAAATGTCCAAAAAAGATAAGAATGAAAATAGAATTTAATGGATCTCTTAAAAGATTATCAGCACACATATTAAGCCTGAGCTTTTTCTGGGTTAGACTCATCTCGCCTTTTACTTTGTAAAATTACTCTTAATCATTAAATTCCTCCAGAGAGACAAAAGCTATAGCCATCTTTCAAACACATGTAGAAAATTAACTCATAAGAAAAAGGTAAAAATCATTTGTTAAGGAATTTAATTCCTAGTAAAGTGATCATTAGCGATAAATCTATTGAGGGGTAGTAACAATTTATTATAAGATAAAGAGAACAATATATTACTTGATGCTGGGAACCTGAGTACAAACAAATGTTCTCATTATAGCCTTTGATAGGGTCATTTCAACAAAAATCTCAATTAAATGCACAAAGCATCATATTATAAAATATACTTTGTGCACTTAATATAAACATATATTATATATATATAATTTAATACATGTGCAAAGCCACTTTTTTAGCTCTTTGTACATTCAGAAATGTATTTCTGAAAATAGTAGTGTACCAACTATAATGGAAATCAGAAGCACACGTAATGTTGGGTGCATAAGTGCATTTGTGATGTAAGATGAGTCAAGACCTTCTCTACAGCCACAAATAGGCCTCAGGAAACAACAAAGTCCAAATCACTCATTTTCCAGATGGCGAAACTGACCATCAGGGCCCCGGAGACCTGTCGTGGTTACTGCAGGTCAGAGGTCCCAGGTCTCCTGACTTCCGATTCAACGCTCTGGCTCCAGGCCCCAGCTCCTCGGTGAGCAGCAGCTGGTTCTCTAGCTGGGGGTGAAATACAGGAGGTGGGGTCTGACCCTGGGATCACTGCACAGCTCCAACTGCATATAAAGCACATCCCCCCACCTCCTCTTAAAAAACAAAATCCGCACCCTAAGAATATCTCTGTTGTTGGTGTGAAGGGAGTGATTTCACATCTCACGAAATGACGTGAGCTCAGGCAGGCGCTGGTGTCAGCTACCTGCGGGCTCTGGACTTCCTCCAAGTCCAAATCCAGCTGCGGTGGCTAATTTTTAAGCTCATGGAACCGCCTTCCACCAACAAGAGTCATACTTACTCTTTGGATTTTGTTTAAAGTTAAACTAGGTGTGGAAAGTGGGAGATGAAAGCAAAGGAACAACTGGCAGGCAACCTGTCACTACACTCAGGTGCAGGCTGAGTGTTAAAGGAGGTACTGTGTCACTTTCAGAATTTTCAGCAAGTGTAACATGGGAAGAACAGTGAGAGTCGGGGGCCCTAGCCTCTGTGGACTTGACATTTTAAAGGTTGCTGCAATAATTTGTATAGTTCTTTTTGCTGTCACTAGACACCTACTAACCCGGTTCTGTTGCTTGCTAGGTCTATAACCTTGGACCTCTTGACCGCTCTGTGCCTCAGTTTCCTAATCTTTTAAAATTAGAGTCTAATAGTGTCTACCTCATGGAGTTATATTAAGGATTAAATGAGGAAAGATGTAAGAATACCAAGAGATTTCTGGCTATTGCCAGCAATATTTTAGCTATTATTATCATTAGTATATGCTAATCATGTTCATATTTAATCCTCAACAATTTCTACACAATGGATGGGAA
>JAPYYJ010003683.1:0-11267 GCA_028533885.1 Nasua narica | reverse complement strand
GGGGGGAAAAAAAATAATAGTAACACATTTATTGAAAACATGATTGTTATGCACTATTCCAAACACACTACACATATTAACTCAGATCATTGTCCAATGTCATGACATTTCACAAATGAGGAAATGGAGGCCCAACAAAGTTAAATGACACAGCTAGCAAAGGGTGACTTTAGAGTCCACCATTTCAGTTACTTTGCTTCTTGAGAATCATAAAGACTAAACAGTGATATACTCCAGATAAACATGACTAAGACCATTCAAAAACTATTCTACAGAGTAGCCTTCTAAGGCTTGCCAAATGATAAGCAAGAGAAAATTCCAAGTGAGTCATGACTATGACAGAGGAAGAAAAGTCTAGGAGTTAGATAGAGCTTGATGTGTTGAATGCGAATCATTCAAAAAAGTAAACAAATGTCTTGATTTCCAATTTTTTGATATAGGTTGGTGATGATTTTCTTAAAGCCAAATGTGCAGCAACATTTAGGAGCATATAGCAAGTCTTACCTGGGGGACCAGGAGGACCTTGTTCTCCGGGGTACCCAAACCCTTGGCTCCCCTTTGCCCCATTGCTTCCTGGTAGACCTGCAGAGTGTCAAAGATGGAAGTACACTTATTTTTCCTATAAAATCACTTCCTCCTAGATTGTTTCTTTCAAAGCTGTTAATACACACACTGAAAGAAAAATGTATCTTTTGTTTAAAATAGCTTGCCATTTATTATTCTCATGGGTAACAATTTTTGAAGCAAAAATTTCTAAAATTATCACTCATCTAGAAAGATGTTAACAAGGATTAAATATTAAAAAGGAAGATGGTTTGGGATTATTAGCTCTTTCTGTTAATCGTAGTCATTTATTTATCACTGTGATTAAACATCTAAATTGTTCCTATAATTGTAAATATAAAGGAAAGTATTATCAAGTGACATTTCCATATAAACATTCAAAGACAGAGAAGTAAGTTGTGGGCCATCAGGAAGTTTGGGTGCAAAACATAATTTTTCCTATAAGAGAAAAAACCTTTTCAATAAGGTAACAGAAGTTACTGATGTCAAAACAAAGGAAATAGTGTCTGTGACTTTCTATTTAAAGACCTTCTTATTAAAAACTCAGTCTAAATCTCTAAGTGCATTATCAACATTTTCTAATTTGTCATTTCACAAGCTGCAGACTTCAACTTTGCTTCAGTTTAGAATATTGCTTTAAGATAACGGAAAACTTGTTTTTAACTAGTTGACAAATTATTTAAAGACTTAGGTATAGGGGCACCTGGGTGGCTCAGTGGGTTAAGCCTCTGCCTTTGACTCAGGTCATGATCTCGGAGTCCTGGGATCAAGCCCCACATCAGGCTCTCTGTGGTGGCTCAGTGGGTTAAGCCTCTGCCTTTGGCTCAGGTCATGATCTCAGAGTCCTGGGATCGAGCCCCGCAACAGGCTCTCTGCCCAGCTTCCCCCTCTCTCTGCCTGCCTCTCTGCCTACTTGTGATCTCTGTCAAATAAATAAATAAAATCTTTAAAAAAAAAGGACTTAGGTATAGAAGAGCTTTTTGTCATCCTAAAAACAAAGATGAACCCTTGCCTATTAAATCAAGTTAGATGATTGAACACAAAACATACCCTTTTTTATTGTTCATTTGTTTATGCACATAAAGTTAAGTACCTTTTAGTCCTCTGACACCTGGACGTCCAGGAGCACCCGCTAACCCAGGAATACCATCTCTTCCTGGCAAACCAGGAAATCCTCGAGGACCTTCTGGGCCTATGGGGCCAGGTGGCCCAGGAATACCAGGGGAACCGTGTTGGGACTGGCAATGATCACAACTTTGAATTCTTCCACTCTGAAGTAAGACTGGTAGCTGAGCTTAAAAACAAAGAAGTTCCGCCCCTTATGTTTAAATGGCAAATGAGCATTAGTAACATCTCTACTTATTTTTTATAATTTACAGATGCCAATCTGTTGACCAATGATTTCACATCTAGGAAATTAACTGCAGATACTCATTGGTCTGTGTCATCATTTTATTGTAGCAATTACTTAAAATGGGAGGGAAAAGTGAAAGCAAATCCCCTAAAAAAGCTGGTAAATTATAAACATCCATACTTATGAATTAAATTTTCAGAACTAAGTCAAAAAAGAAAATATAATTCATGGTGAAATAATGATAAATTGCATTATTAAAAAGATTACAAAAGAGTACATATAATTTTCATCTTCATAAACATACACATCTAGAAAAAACAGGGATTTATAAATGTTCTTTATTTTCTTATCTTATTTATATCTTTTATAATTTCTACCGAGAATCTATATCACTTTAGTAAGTTTAAAGTTATTAAAATCTGTTTGAGACTTACCTCTTAATACATCGGTGCAAACTTGTCGTATATACTGTTCTGAAAATTCTCTCCCCTGCATCAAATTATTAGGGGTTATAACATGTACATACCAAGTAAAAAGCAATGAAAACACAAGAACTATGGAAGAAGCAGAATACGTACGGGCTTCCCATCCAATCCTGGAGGTCCCTGAGGACCTGCTTCCCCACGCTGCCCCTGGGGACCCACAGGTCCCATGAGGCCGTCCACCCCGGACTCTCCTTTTGGTCCAGTGGCACCTCTGACACCAGGCTCTCCCTTTTCACCTCTCTAAAATCAGAAGAAATCCTTAGAAGTTCTATTTAAATATTTCGGAAGGTATAATTGCATCAAAGACTTCCTTGCAGATATACATAGGACTATACACATATGTATATATAATGTACATTATATAGGGAACAGAAGGGAAACTTCCCATCATATTCAACTGCTATTTATCCATCCCTCCACCCATCCACCCAACTCCACAAATGTCCTCTCTTCATTGAGCGTACTGTGTAGGCAATACGTTTAGTGCCAGGGAAACAGCACACGTGACACAGTCCTGTTCCCAAAGAGTTTACATTCTAGAGAGACAAATACAGAAACACCATGTTCTTTGTTGAAATACAGGCAGAAAAAAAATTAGCTCTTAATCTAAAGAAGAACCATTAACATTAACAAATATGTAACATTTCATAACTAATTCAATGAATCCACATATGAAAATCACTATTTAAGAACTGAAGAACATGAAAGGCATTTTCTGTTTGTGAGGTCAATAGCTAGATTTATACAGCATCAGAAATTCAAGCAATAAGGAAAAAGAGCGTAAGACACGAAGAAACATACCTCTCCTTTTGCACCATGATGGCCTTGAATTCCCTTTGAAAATTAATAGGAGAATAAACTATAATAACTGTGCAAGGTACAGTACTAGAAATGTAGCATGCATCTTTTGCTACATATTTAATACAACTTTAGATTTAATTTGAAAAGTACTGATAGAATCAGTGAAAGAATTATACTTGATACATTTTTATTGTCATTTTAAAGGAGACTAATGTCTAGGCAAGAGGCGAACTGGATAATAGAAAAATGTGAATTTATGTAACTTTCATTCTTAGATATGAGTATTTTTATATGTAGCTAAATATAAGGTTAGAATGGGATTCTAGCTGAATTCTATTTAAATTCTATTCTGAATTTTAAATATACCACTATTTTAATGGAAATTAAACTCAAATCAGATATATTTAGTCTTTTATTGGGGTGATTAAATACTCTATTTCCCCAAGTTTATGTCTTTCAATTGAGTACTACTTATAAAAGATGAGTTAAAGCAATGATGCCATTCAAAGTGATTAGTAGGAAAGAAAATACTCATCTGTCCTGTACCTAAAACTACTCATGGCTGGTAATTCAGAGATCAGAAAAGCAGTGTGAGGTATAAATGGTATTCTTCCCAAGTGATAATTCCAGGGAGTGATACTCCCAGGGCTCCCAGGGAGCCCACACAGGAAATTCACTTGCCTTTACAAGCAATGAATGCATCTGGATGGCTCTATTAAATTACTTTCCACTCATCTCTCATGTATTCATTGCAATGACAAATTACAGAAGGTAAGAACTTCCAGGAAAGACATTAAAATTTCCCATTTTTGAAATTCCTTGTACACTCAGGCTCTACACTCACTTAGTACCAGTTCAGGGACCAGGGCAAAGCTTGCACACTCACAGGCAGGATTTCATGATTCAACTTTATAATTAGCCATTGGTATTCTGCAATTCAATACAAAATTCAGTGTACAACATTTCACACCATGAATTTTGAGTTTGAATATTTATTTGGCATCATCTCTAGGTTCCTTGGGCATGGATACCCAGATTAGACAAAAGGGAAGACAAGTTAGGTAAAATCCGTGTGTAGCACAGAGAAAGGACGATTCTGAAATTAAAATGAGAGCATAAAAATACTGTTTTCATATAAAAATATATTAGCGAGTAAAACACTATAAGACTATTCTTTAAATATTCAGGTTTCTGAAGAAAGGCAGGGGTGTTCCCCACCAGACATAACCCTACAACGGGAGCTCGTGTAAGAGGAAAGACAGAAGAGTTAAGTTCTCAGGACTAGAATTGAATTAGAGCTGAAACTGAAAACAGCTGTCATCTGAGAATCCACCAGGATGATTTCATGAGCAAAACAAAACACGAAGGCCAAGAAATCACACACTTGCAGCACTTGGTAGGATGACAGGTAAACTAGGACTGTTTATTTAAAGAGCTTGGGACAACTATTCGGCTGCTGAAAAGCAATAGTTGCTCTGACCCCCAGCTACTCTCTAAGGGCTCAGAGTTTCTGGTGGTGAGAAATGCAGCATCCAACCAATCTAGGGCAGAGGCTTTCTAGGGAACTCAAACCCTGCCTGGGGAACTGATCATTATTTTCCTTGAGAAGTGTAGGGAAAAAAAAACATGTTAAGGAAACTGTGGAGAGAGAGTCATCTGGAAGCCAGTGACCTAGCAAAGTTGTGAGCTCAGACTCCACAGGAAATAGCCTTCTTTGCCGACAGTTATTGTAAGAATTTTGAGGGAAAGGCCGGGGTTGCAGAGGTTGAATGGATGGAGAGGTGAAGGTCCTCCTACGAGAAAACCTGTTTATATATATTGTGTGATTAACTTGGGAAAATCAAAAGAGTCAGCCCATGCTGGCAGTGTGGAGAATGGGGAGAGAGCTGGTTGTGTCACCAAGAGGGTTAGAGTCAAGTGGAGGACAACTACAATTAAAAGGAACAATTTACTGAACAAACTCGGGCCATTTCTCCTCTTAGTTACTTTTGCTCTTGGTGTTAGGTTCTAAATTCTCAACTCTTTTTAATAGCAGCACTTACTTTCCATCCTCTATTGTAAACAACCTTGTGAGCATATGCTTTCCGACCTCGCCTCCATGGTCTCACAGATTTCTCTAGGTGAGGGACACAGAGACCCCTGTCCTCAGAGACATCACTCACAGTTTTATCCCCCTCTCTCCGGAACCAGTATAATTAATGAATCTTCCTTGAATGTCACATTCGAAAGAGGTCTACCCCTCCAAGGGACTCCTTGTACAGTCTGCCCTTCTAACGGTGGACCAAGTTGGATCTGAGCTTAACTATTGGCAATGCAGCAGCACACAAGCTACATTAAGTACAAATCACTTGTATGCCTCTTTTGGTCCAATTCAGCTCTGACAGAACTCACAGGCCATATGGCAATCTCACCGGAACACTACTTAATGAAGAGAGTTTAGTCAGGGAAGAAGCAAAACAATTTTACTATGAATCTATTCCATAACACAGTCCCTCAAGATAGTATTTAATTAATCTCTAGTGTAGTAAATCCTATCTCTGAACACATAAGAGGGAAAACAAGTACATCTCTCCACTCCTAATAGGCTTCAACTACTCACATTTCAAGAAAAAAATCAAGACTGAACAATAGATAAGGAGGTAACTGCCATTGTATGGCTGCCTTTGGCCAAGAACTATTCCAAGATAGAGGTGGAATTGCCTACCATGAGCCATTCACTAGACCAGAAGAAAGCATGGGAAAGCAAGTTTCACAGTCACCAATCATATAGAAAAATGAAAACATAAGGCAAAAGATTAAAGAAAGCCATAATCACCACCACCACCTGACATTTTCTTCCTCATGTGCTTAGAATGAGGACTACATCTGCCCTTCTTCCCACTCCTTTCCATTTGCAGATAACACTCTCGCAACACCATCCAGTTATGTGACTCATTACTTCATTGACCATCAGAGAAAAAAATACCTGTTGCCCTGGGATTCCTTGTCTTCCATTTTCTCCCTTTTGGCCCTTTAAAATTTAATAAAAATTACTGATTAGCTTGCACACATATAACACAATGACATATAAGACATAAACTATGTATTAACCTGTGACAAAGAAGAAATGTCACCAAAGCAGGGATGCAAATATATAAAATGATGTAAGAAAGAAGTTAGTCTCTCAGAGGAAGAAAAAGAAGAGTCAACCCTCACATTAACAACACAAAAATAATTTAAAAATCCAATGGAGCCTGGGTGGCTCACTGGGTTAAAGCCTCTGCCTTCGGCTCAGGTCATGGTCTCAGAGTCCTGGGATCGAGCCCTCTGCTCACCAGGGAGCCTGCTTCGCCCTCTCTCTCTGCCTGTCTCTCTGCCTACTTGTGCGCTCTCTCTCTGTCAAATAAATAAACAAAATTTTAAGAAAATCCAATGGCTGTGAAAATTAGATTAATTTCAATGACATAACCATGTTCAGGGCTGACTACACACATGCAAAGACAAGAAGGTATCTTTAAAGGAATTTTTTTTTTAAAGATTTTATTTATTTATTTATTAGGAAAGAGAGAGAGTGTGAGAGAGCAGGTCAGAGTGAGAAGTGGACTCCCCATGGAGCTGGGAGCCCGATGTGGGACTCGATCCCGGGACTCCGGGATCATGACCTGAGCCGAAGGCAGTCGCTCAACCAACTGCGCTACCCAGGGGCCCATCTTTAAAGGAATTTTTAAAAAATAAAAATACACTGCAAAAGTGAACTACTACTCATACATTTTGAAAAACGGAGTCTTGCCATTTGTGACCAACAACATGGATGGAACTTGAGGGCATGATGTAAGTGAAATAAGTGAGAGAAAGACAAATATTGTATGATTTCACTTATATGTGGAGTCGAACAAAAATAAAACAAACAAATCAAACCAAAAAACTTAAGCTCATAGATAGAACAGAATAATGTTTGCCAGAAAGGAGGGAGTGGGTGAAATAGGTGAAGTTCAAAAGACATAAACTTCCTGTTAATAAAATAAAGTCCAGGGGATGGGTGTATAGCAATGACTACCACAGTGGTCATATGGTAATAATGTATATTTGAATTGCTAAGAGAATGATTCTTAAAAATTCTCATAAAAAAAATTCTAACTATGTATAGTGATAAATGGTAACTAGACTTACTGTGGTGATCATTTCACAGTGTATGCAAAATTTTGCACAATAAATTTGTATACCTGCAATATAGTTGACTCTTGAACAACATGGACGTTGAGGGCACCAACCTCCCACAAAGTCCAAAATCGGTGTATAACTTTTGATTCCCTCCAGATTTAACTACTAATAGATCATAGTTGGCTAGAAGCCTTACTAATAATACAAACTATCAATTAACCACTATTTTGTATATTATATGTAATATATTCTATATTCTTATAATTAAGTCAGAGAAAAGTAAATGTTAAGAAAACCATAGGAAGAGAAATACATTTATCATACTGTACTGTATTATTTATTGAAAAAATGCATATAAATGGAACTAGGGAGTTCAAACCGACACCGTACAAGGGTCAACCATATACCATTGTATGTCGACTATACTTCAACAGAAAAAATACCATAAAAACATTTTACATGAAGACATCTAAATCAGGACAAATAACAAGAGAGGAAAAATAATAAAGATATAAACACATTTGTTCATTTAACAAATACTTTTGGATATCCATCATACATAACGCATGGTCCTAGCTCCTAAAGCACTACTTCATCCCTATGTTGGACAAGATAATTAGCAATTTCTAGGAAAACAAATACCTAGATAATATAATCAATGAATGATCTAGAGACTTAAATTTTAAATCACTCTTGCATCGTGATTTATTCATTAATTTACTTAAGTGAGTTCCCAATATTTATTAGTGACACCTATTTGCTAGCCCACAGAGACACTGAAACAAAGATACTGCTACCTTCAAGTTGCTTACTGTGTGGTGGGAAAGATAAGCCATTAAATCAAGAATGATGAAAATGCATACCTAAACCTCTGGGCTGAACACTACCAGAATAGGAAGGGGTATCTGACTGAAGAGGCATCCTACAGGGTTGGGAAAATGACTCAACCTTTGATGGCCAAAAAGAGTTAGTCAAATCAGGAAGCAATTTTTCTGGGACAGACTTTATCTTGAAACATATGGGACACCATGGAAACCATGGAAGGATTCCTGAACGGATGTGTAGCTGAGTTATTGCATGCTGGTAGGAGCATAGGAGGAACACAGGAGAATGCACTCAAGGGGACCAGTGAGAAGGACACTGTAGTAATCAGAGACCCACAACAAGAAATGATCAGGACAGTGTGGACAGGAAGAAGGGGCCAAGTTCCAGACAGATTTAGATGTGAAACTGCAGGTAAAGTGAGAAGAGAATGAGTTTTAAGATAAATTTCAATACTTTTCCCCTCAGGTCATTACATAGTGCTACCAGATACCATGACAAAGAACAGAGTAGAAGATGGCTTATGGGGAAAGGTGACAAGTTCTGTTTTGGACATACTGATGTGCACATGAGACATCCAAACTTGGTATCAAGAAAGAAATTGGAATATGTGGGTCTAGAGCTCACAGACACTCTTAAAATTCACCTCACACTCATTTCAAAATTAACTTAAAGAATCATAATAATACTTGAATATCTTCAGTAAAACAAATGGAATCAACAGTTGAAAAACAATTGTTGAGACTCTAACCTTGGTAGATTCTAACTCGACTCTTACTTCAATTTGTAATTTCCTTTTAAGCCTCCAGAAATTCTAGAGCTCTTCGCCTTTGTTGCTAAGACACCCAAATGAAACATCCTTCTAAATCATTAGATGTCCTCAGCCTGATTTAATTTTTTGGTATAATTCTCCTTCCATCTGTTAGTTTGAACATGTCTTATATTTGGTGTTAATGGTTTCTTATCAAATTTATTTGTGCCGTAAGTCATTTCACATCATTTCTGGAAACATACATACTTTCCACAAATATATAAAGATATTAGAAGTATGTAATAAAATCTGTGTCTGTTGTGTTGAATCATTTGGTTCCCAAGTTTTCTATAACACTGAAGTGGAGAAGAATCTTAAAATGAGATTTGACGTTGACTAACAAGTTTAGAAGACAAGAAGAAAGCTGGGATTTATCACTTAGAGACTGATGGCAAACAGAAAGGACCTGGAAAAGCCACATAACTAAAAAGTGCAAAGCCCTGATTTTACTGCCAAACAAAAATAAAAAAAGCCAGCAACATACCTGAATGCCTCTTTCACCTTGACTTCCTTTGTCCCCCTGCAAAAAGGCAATTTAATAACTATCATAATCTAGGATCTTCTGTATCCTTTCAAATAAATATTTTTCCACAGGGAAAAAAATATATTTGGTCTCACACAAATTCCACAAGCTAATTTCAGAAGCTAATTTCAAAATTAAGCAGAAGCTAATTTCAAAACAGTATTTGGGAAGAGAGTAAAATTGTATTATGTCAAAGCGATGTTCTAAATGAACTCTGTCTTGTGCTTTTATATTTGAAAGGAAAATTGACTACAATTTCTGTTTTACCAGGGAATAAGACAACTTTTCTAATCACCATCTGAGGTTAAACAAACGAACATGAGAAAACTCATTTTGACAACTGTAGTTTTATGAAATTTTGACAACTGTAGTTTTATGAAATCAAACTGAAAATCTTCAAATCAAGAAAGATAAGCACTTGCCCTAGAATGAACTTGAACACTGTTTCCAAATTTCTTTTCTACCTTAGCACACTCTCTAAACACAGAGAGAGTTTTGTGTTTACAGCAAACAATATATAGGTGATATTTTAAAGGGCAACTTTTGAACAAATTTCTCCAATCCAAACATGTATTCACAGGTTTACTTAATACGCACTAAGTTTCTAATATTTCATTGCTGCTATGAGGGTCATTCCTGTCTCCGCAAGGGTTACCAGCTGCTCAGTGGAACAAAAAGGTCAAGGATCATACTGGTTTTAATAACCTAGGGAACAAGTATATAACACATGAAAAACAGAAAGATGAAATGGTTAGAAAAACCTAAAACAGCAAGGGATATGAAGATGAAGACATAAGTCTCTATCCTTTCCAGAATAAAAGCCAGTATATTTACTTTTAGACTGAAATGTATGTATTTGCAGTGGCATTGGTTTCTTTGACAAAAGGGCAGCCAGTTGTGACTTAAACCCCCCCCAAATAATATTTATATAGATACGGCTTCAAGGTTCCTTTACTTGAGGAGAAAGAGAGAGAATATGAATCTAAAGTGTTGTTCTCTTCTCTCACCAAAACATTTTTTATCAGTATACATGATTTGTATTTTAAACTCCTCAAATTTACTTTAAATGAAATTCTATGTAATATCATCTTTCATAAATAGGAACTTCATGGTTAAACATCCTGGGTGTAATATTTACCTTTTTGGACTTTTGCCCCAGTTTTGGTAAGTAGTTTAACTAGTAGTACTAGTAAACTAGTAGTTTACTAGTAGTTACTACTAGTAAACTAGGATTATGGTAATATAATCCTATATTCACATTTTGGTAAGAGTGCCTAACATGGAAGACTTTTCCTATAAAATTCTTTACTCACACAGATTGATTGCAAAACAATCTGAATTTATAGGATTTTATTTAAGAATATGTTTACATTTTCTGAGCTGCATGCCTCATTCAAGACCTTCATCTAGGAGACCACACCCATGTAGGGACGTAAAAGATACCACAGCTATGGACATGGGGTGGATAAGATCATATACAAACCAAATACAAAAGTCAGCTTATCATTAAAAGTATAATCAGTCCTATATTTTCACAAAAGGAAGACTTACATGTTAAAAGCTGATAAAAAGTCAATTATATCTTCTAAACAATGCATACCTTTTTTCCTTGAATTCCAGGTAAACCCAGGTATCCTGGTTCTCCTGGAGGACCTACTGCTCCTTGTTCTCCCTAGGTAACACAGAAATTACATAAGATTGTAGACCCATTGCTTATGAAAAACACCACTGTTTTTATCTCTACATGTATCTCCAATTTATAAACCA
>JAPYYJ010003682.1:0-11267 GCA_028533885.1 Nasua narica | reverse complement strand
TCAGAGAAAGACAATTATCATATGATCTCTCTGATATGAGGAATTTAGAAACAAAACAGGATCATAGGGGAAGAAAGGGAAAAATAAAACAAAATGAAATCATAGAGGAGACAAACCATAAGAGACTCTTAACTCTAGGAAACAAGCTGAGGGTTGCTAGAGAGGAGGAAAACGGGGGCTGGGGTAGCTGGGTGATGGGCATTAAGACGTGATGGAATGATCACTGGGTGTCATGCAACTGATGAATAGTGATTCATCTACCTCTGAAACTAAAAATATACATTATGTTAATTAATTGAATTTAGATAAAACAAAATTTAAATATTAAAAAAACCAAGCCAACCCACATATTCCTCCCCCTACTCCTAACACAAACCTAAACCTGACCCTCAACCTAATTGTCGCCCTCAAATCAGCCCTCTGGGGAGGTCACCACACTGCTGGCAGATAGGACCTTCCAAGGTTCTGGGACCTAACCCTAACTCTGGTCATGGCTCTGGCACTACCCAGGTCCTAAGCCTAGGTCAGAAAAACAGAGGACTGAGGACACCAGTCCAACACCAGAAGAATCAGCCAGGAACACATAAGGAAGTCATGCCATTTGGAAGACTGGAATGGAGCTAGTACACAAGAATCCTGAATGAGAACCTAAGCTAGCCCACTCGTCCACCCACAGTACCTTCACACAACCCCTAACCATACCCTATCCCCTAACCACTAATCCTAACCATAACCCCTAACCCAATCCCTACCCCTGACCCTAACATGACCCTGCCCCTAACTCCTAGCCCTAACTCTGCAGCCCGGCCCAAGACATTCAGCCTTCATCTCAGGCTCAGCCATGCCTGCTCCGGCCCTCTGTTCTCCCTGTACCCCCCCTGCCACGTTAGGTCAGGGCACAGTGTCCTCACATCCCCCCCACCCTCCCACCCTCCCGTCTCACCCACCTCTGGTCTTGCTGGACCCAAAGCACCAGGGAAGCCCACTGATCAAAGGCTACAAGCTGCTCCCAGCTGTTCAGCCCTCTGGGGTTCCCCCAACACACCCCTGATGGTAGTGACAGAGAAGCTGGCATGTGACCCCCACTCTCTGCTCCTCTCACCTCTGCGGAGAAGGAAAGAACTCTATCCATGAAACATACTTGGCAGTTATGCTCTTTAAAAAAAAAAAAGAACCAAAAACATTTCCTTGGGGACTTTTATCCTAAAGTGTCTTCTCTAAGGCAAAATTTCAGTAATGAAATTTCTTTCAGCACATTTTCCTTTTACACAAGTCCTTATATAAGTCCTTAAAGCAGGTTGTGCATAAAATCCGGTGTGCACTTTGCCATTTCTCTGAGGTTTGAGACGCCAGGAGCAGAGCACGCCTGACATTTATCATCATTGATTTCACACCATGTTGAGTTTTCCCACCTTTATCTCCAGACCCAAGGACAGTGAAAAAAAGGCAAGATGAATCTACACACTTTGAAATGTCTACAGCAATCTGAAAACCCAAATTCCCACAGAAGTGAGCTAAAGGTTAGGGACCTGGGTGACGAAAATGGGGGGAAGATAGCAGGCGACCAAAAGAAGGTGTCATGGTGTCTGCAAACTTCTCTACCTGTTGAGAGTGAGCCATGCCTGACAGAAGGGAGCCACACCTGGGCCGGCCCCTCTGGGCTGCACCCAGTGGTTGCAGAAGCTGCACAGAGCCAAGGCTGGAGGAGCAGCTGGCCATGGATGCCACCTGCCATGGGACCAACTCCCCGTCCGCAGCTGAGGTTTGAGAATGATTGTAAGTATTTGTATGTTTACTGTGACCTGTGACCATATTCTCTCCTATTGTATCTTTTTAAACCACTTTATGGAGGTATGACTGATATTTTCAAAAAGCTGTACATAATTAACGTATGCATTATATGCATTGATGAGCTTGGAGGTGGGGTTATACCTGTTGAACCATCAGCACAGTCTATCAGAGGACTGAGGACACCAGCCCGACACCAGAAGACTCAGCCATCACCTCCGAAAGCTTCCTCCTGCCCTATTCATTTATCTTCACCACCACCACATCATCTTCATCATTTGTGTGCGTGGTAAGAACACTTAACACAAGGGTCATCCTCTTAGAAAATTTTAACTTCACAAGACAACATCATTACCCATAGACAGCCTCTGGTACAGATCTCTCGGGACCTACTCATCTCGCATACCATGCACGCTCGGCAACTCTGACCGGCTCCTCTCCATTTCTGCAGGACCTGGGGTGGGGGAGGGAATACTGCCTCGGGTCCTTACAGCTAGGATGTAGCAGAGGGTTGGTGTCTTCCTGGTCTGTCCAGGGCTACATGCTGGTCGGTAGCTGCTCTGCTTCTGCCCCTGTTCTCTCAGTCACACACCCGACATCTCAGCCTGTCTCCTAGGACCACCCATGGGTTGCAGAAACCTCTATCCCGTGGGCCTCCCTCTACCTCGTTTCTCTCAGCAATCTCTTTTCCCTTCTTCCAATGCCCCTCCTTGCTTTCCCACTGAAGAAAGAGTCAGATTACGGTAATAATGATACACCTGTAGGTGCCTCGGCTGCAAGGGGGGCTGTCCAGAGTGCTGACTGCTTCACACATTCAAGCCTCATCACAACCTTGGGTGGACAAGCAGCACTATTACCTTCATTTCACAGATGAGGACACTGAGGCAGAGCAGGCGAAGAAAGTATCCAGCCTCACACACGATGAGTGATCAGAGGCGGAAATAACCCAGATGTTCTTAACCCATGCCTCACCTACAAGGAAGATTCTGGTTTCAACCCCCCATGAAATGCAGCCACATCCCACCTTGGGTTCTAGGAAACCCTGCTGGATCCTTACCGTAAATCCACTCAAGCCTTTAAATACACTACACCACCAGGTAACTCCAACCTAAGGCGGCAGGTGTGCAAGACACGGCAGACAGGTCCCCGCACGATAGGAGAGGAAGGAGACGCTGCCTAACGCAACGGGGAGGGAGGGGATGCGTGTGGCTGGGATGGACCCTCGCCCGGCCCCTTCTCCACCAAGCACAGACTCTCACAGAGGCCACAGCACCATCGGACTCTCCTCAACCAACATCTGCCAAAGAAAAGAAACCAAATGGCTAGTTGTGTTTTGAGTCAGTGAGGCTGACACCTGCACCCTGCTCTTTTCTCCAGCACATACATCCCAGGGCTGGGGGCAGGTGCCCCAGCAGCTGTTCTGGATATTTGTAGATATCTGCCCTTTCTCTCCACAGAGGAGGAAACTGAGAATCACAGACCTCAAGTCTCCCCCCAACCAGGATCATGCCCAGTCTACAGTCGGGTGTCGGGAACCGTCAGTGTTCTGGGAGGTCACCACTGCCGACAGAGCCATGGCTGAATGTCCCAGCCAAGAGACAGGACCCTCTGGCAAAGCTGGGAGTGTGCAGTGAGCTGCCTGTTGGTAGGTTACTCTGCAGAAATGCATACACAGGACAGGCATTTCAAAGTGCAAATGACAATGGGGCCCCACACCTCCGCCTCCCCGGGACTCCACCCCAAGAGGGGCACCTGGGTCGCCTACTGATGGTATTCTTCGGCCTCAGGCTGAGCTGGTCAGATCGGGAGCTTCCCCTGGAATGGACCCCACGCCACACACTGTGTCTGCACCTCCTGGAAGGCAGCAGGTTGACAGCCTGAAGGGAGGTCTCTGGAGCCGGGAAGGCCTTCTGGGGATGTGAGGGGGAGAGGGGCTGGACTTGGAGGAGGGGGGAGGCTGTGTCTTCATCAGACCTCCACCGCGCATCAGCTCCAACGCTCCGGGGCCTGCACAGAGCAGCCGCTGCCTCATTACTAATTGCCCTGCTTTGTCTCTTTCTAACCCAAATACCACAGCCTCACGACCAGTAAGACTGATGCCAAACCTGCTATAGCATTCAAGTACTAAAGCTGGCAGCCACTTGACCGAGTTCTTCAGACCCCGCTGCACAGCCCAGAGGGAGGGGTGGGGGGTGCTGGGGCCCCCGCTCCACGGCAGAGGGGGAGGAGTGGGGGTGCTGGGGCCCCCGCTCCACGGCAGAGGGGGAGGGGTGGGGGTGCTGGGGCCCCCGCTCCACGGCAGAGGGGGAGGGGGAGAGGTGCGGGGGCCCCCGTTCCACGGCAGAGGTGGGGTGCCGGAGTGGTCGCTCTGATCCCATGGAAGTTACGGAGCTAACAAAGCCCTTTATTCCTGACTTGTAAGGATGGGGCATTGGATCACCATCATCAGTAGATAACAAAAGTCCTTAAACTTGGCCAAGCTAGAGGAGAGGACCACCTGCGGGGGCTGGAAGAGGGATGGGCCCGAATCCTGAGCTTCTCCCAGAGGCCAGCATTCCCATATGCCCGTTTCTCCTTGGCATCACTGACATTCTGCGCAAAATCCTACTTTGCGGTGGGGGCTGTCCTGCACACTGTAGGGTGTTCAGCAGCTTCCTGGCCTCTACGTGCCCTCAGCGTACCCTCCAGACATGACCAAGTGCCCCTGGGAGAGAGGGTGGCAGTTCTGTTTACGAACCCCGGAACTGATCCTGCCACAGACCCAGGCTCTGGCCTGCCCTGAGGCTGGCCGTGTATGCAGGCCTCCCCTCCTAGCCAGACACTGCGGGAGGAGGCCACTGCGGGGTGGGGGGGAGGGATGACAGGGGGAGCACTGCGGGAGGGGGCCACTGCGGGGTGGGGAGGAGGAATGACGGGGGGGGGGGGGGAGCACTGCGGGAGGGGGCACTGGGCGGGGCGGGGGAGGGGCCCTGGGTCTCTTCACCACCACACCTGGAATCAGCAAGATGTGTTGATTCAGTGACTCACAGGAAGTCAACATTTCTCTGTTATCAGAGTCCTGGAAACAATTTCTCTCCATGTGTTTCATTATTAAATCTCTTTTCTTTCTGATGAAGATGCCCTTAATCCTCCTGTATTTAGCTGCACTGCTCCCTCCACCGCAGATACCCATGACTGTGCGGTCAAACCTGGGGCTTTTGGGGAACACATTTTTCCAGGTCTACGGTTTTTCTCTTTTGACTCTAGGAGACTTGGTCACCAGTTTTGGATGGATTATTGGAGGAGACTAGGCCCCTGTCTATCTTCTTTCTCAGCCTCTGACTGAACCCAGCTGCCCCCGGAGTCACAAATCGGAAGGGTGTGTCTCTGTGACCGGGGCCTCCCGCTCGGCTGGTCCCTTCCCTCAAGGCAGGTGCAGCCACTCCAGTGCCGTCCCTGCTCCTGGCCGGGCGGGAGACCCCTCCAGCCAGGACCCTCTGATACTGGTAGAGCACTTTTAGATTCCCCGGTGCGGCCACATCCCCTGTGTCTTCTCATTATTGGGATAGTGCCCGGAAGCGGGGGTGGGGGGCACCGAGCCCCCACCTCACAGATAAAGAAACCTGACGCTCAGGTAAGTGACGAGCTCAAGTTCACCTGATGAAGGTCCTGTGGGGGTCGCCTGCTAGCACACGGTGCAATTACCAATTCCAACACCTATGCTGATAGTCCCCTGCCTTCACTTCATCTGAATCTCCAAACACTGTCATGAGGCATCTGGCCTGGTGACGACCAACAGAACGGCAGTTAGGATTCTGTGTCCGGCCCGTGCGTCCATTGGGGGCCCACCTGCCAGCCAGAGAGAGCCCAACAACAGGGCCTCCCGAGGCTCCTGTGTTCCTGAGCTTGTGTGGCAGGCCAGGGCCTGGGGGGAGCTTCTCATGCTACCGGGCAATACAAGAGTTTTTCCACCTGGGAGCTCTGCCTGGCCACTTGGCTGTGTCTACACCCACCCCTCACACAAGCCTGAAGCCCCAGAGAATCACCTTCAGGTCGGAGATGGACACTCTAGCTCCTTCCACATGCATTTTCTCCTGCTGATCGTGCCGGCCAAGTTTGTAGAAAACCACAAAGAAGGGGCCCACAGAGCACTGGGGGGGAGCCCTGCTCAGGTGCAGACTCTGCTTCAGGGAGCCTGAGCAGGGTATTGATAACAAGCGCTGCGCCTTAGACCACACTGGGCCCCAAGGTTGACAGAAATGACCTCACTTCCACCAAGGCCAGAATTTTGTAGCTCCCAGCCCTCCCTCCTCCCCATCTTCAGGCCTGGAGCTGGCCAGTGGTGCTCCAACCTGCCCCATCACCTAGAATGCTGTTCATCTCCTGGCAGCCCCTTGTCCCTGCCTCTTAAGAAATCTAGGGGGAGCTCTCCCGCCCACATGACTCCTGTTCTCAGCGATTGGCAACAACCGCAGACCTCTGCGGTGTTTAGGGGATTTCTCTTTGAAAGAAAGTCAGCACCACTGTGCAGAGTGTGTATCTCTTTGACATTTAAAAAAAAATTCTACCTAGAATTTATTAGAATTTGTATTGATGATAAACCACTCTACCAGGTCTTTCAGAGCTTTCAGACCAGGGGACATCCTAAACCTTTTGTCTGGAATGGATTTTTACTGACTTTTTGTGGGCATTTCTTGGCATTTTCGCCTTAATTTGGAATTCTGTCTACACGTCTGGACCCCTGGCCAGACTGGTGTTTTTCCTGCAGACAGGACAATAACTGTGTGTCTCTGCAGCTGTCGTCCCGGGTATGTACGTAACAGGATATTTAGTGAGATGAAGTAAAAATTAAATTGGGAGTGACGTGGTTTGGCACGGCGTGTGAAGGCTGTGTGTGCTCCACGGCATAGTAATTCCATTTTCTGGAGTCAGTGCTAATGAAATAATTAGAAATAAGTGAATTCAAGAAACACAGTATTTTATGAAAGCTGAACATCAGAAACATATTGTTTATCCAAAATGGAATGATTTAAAGTTATGCCCGTATTCATACATGCAGCTCTTAAAAACCATACTTCTTGAGAACACTTAATGAATATGTTCCTTAAATAACACGAAGTGAAAAAAGTAGGTTGCAAAACTGGTTAAAGAGCATGATCACAGTTTTGTAAAATATATGAATATATACACAGAAAAAGGAACAGAGATGTATATACGAAAAGTTTAACAGAATTTATTGCTGACTGGTATAATTATGGGTGACTGACTTCTGTCTTTCAATTCTTTGTATTCTCCAGATCTCTTTACAATGACTTTATAATAATTTTACAATTATATAACTTATAAATTACAATTATTTATAGTATACTTTATAATACTTTTAAACATCAATTTGTCCTGTCTTCTTAGCTTCATCCCAAATCCCTGAAGGGTGAGGATTTTGGTCTCAGCGGCTCCTCTCCCAGAGCCCTCTAGAAAAGGAGTACTTGGTGACATTGCTAACAACTGATTCCATTTTTCTCCCAAGATATTCTTTTTTCCACTGGCCTTGCAGAAGACTTCCTTCTCCACCAGCTAGGCCTAGAGGCGCTTCGACCCTCTCCTTACTTCCACCTGTGCTAAAGTATGCCTTAGGAGTTTGCCTCCCTGCAGAACCTTCGTCTGGGACCATCCACTACCTGGCAGCTAGTACAGAAAGGTGTCAGTCAAGCCTCCATTGGTTCCCGCATTGCCCCAAAAATAAAAAATCAGCTCAAATCGGCCCCCTCCCCCGGCCGCCCAGTGAAGGTAAACAAAATCATGGCGGAAGCGAAGAGGAGAGAGAAGTTGTGCGTACCCAGGTGGGAATGAGACGCCCCGGGTTGGTCCAAGCTTCTTTTCCCTGCTCGGGATTGCGCGGACAGAAGCGCGCACCTCGCGGGGAAGCAGCCGCTTCGGGGGCGGGGCGCGGGGGGGTGGGTCCTTGGGGCGCGGGGCGGGACCAGGGTCCTCGGAACTCACGAGGCGGGTCCTTGGGGGTAAGGGGAGGGGATGGGGGCGCGTCCTTGAGGCGCGGGGCGGGACCAGGGTCCTTGAGACTCGTGGGGCGGATCCTTCGGGTGCGGGGCGGAGATTGAAGGGGTCCGGGCCCTCGGGGGCGGGTCCTCCGGGCGCGTGGCGGGACGTGGGTCCTTAGGACTCGTGGAGCGGGTCCTCGGGGGCGGGTCCTCTGGGCGCGGGCGGGACAAGGGCCCTTGGAGCTTTGGGGGCGGGTCCTGAGGGGCGTGGAGGGGGGGTTGGCGGCGGGTCCTCGGGACGCGGGGCGGGACATGGGTCCTTAGGGCTCGCGGGGCGGAGACTGGGGGCGGGTCCTCGGGGCGGCGCGCGCGGCGTCCCCCGCTCCTCCCGCGCGCGGCCCCTGGAGTCCCGAGGCGCGCGGCCAGCCCAGCTTGGGCCGCCGCACTGGAGCCGCGGGGCGGCGGAGCGAGCGCGGGCGGGCAGGGTCGGGGCCGGGGCGGGGGGCGCCGCCCCCAGCGTCCTCCTGCAGCCCCCGGAGCGTGGAGCCAGGACGAAGACGAGGCTGAGCGGGGCCGGAACCATGAACCGGAGTTTCCACAAGTCTCAGACCCTGCGCTTCTACGACTGCAGCGCGGTGGAAGTCAAGAGCAAGGTAAGCCCGAGCCGGCGGTCTGCGCCCCCCTGCGAATGAATGAGCGCCCCGCGGGGGGGACTGGGCGCTGCGGGAGGCACGGGGGCTGGCGACCACTTCCGAGCGCGGGCGCCGCCGCGGGATGCGCGGGGGTCTCGCCGCACTTCCCGCCCCGGCACGGACACAAAGCCCGGCAGCCCAATGCGTGCAGCTGGAGCCGGGCGCTGGGAGGGCCGCGCGGGCTCCGGACCCCCGCGGCAGCGGCTCTTTTGTTCCACCCGCGGGAGAAGACCCGGCGCGCCCTACGGTGGGGGGCCGGCCTTTCCGGGGCGACCTGGGGGCTTCTTGGAGTGGGGCAGTTTGGGAGCCTGGGGGGCCCGGGCCGGGGGGGGCCCGGGCCGCGCCTCCTCCTTTGCCGCGGAGTGTCCTCGGAACCACTGAGGGGAGAGCGGCAGCCGGCCGGGACCCCCAGCCCCACTGGCGCGCCCCAGGCCCAGGCTCTCCTGGCACGCCCGGCCGGGGGCCCCTCCCGCTGCCCGCGCCCCGGCCGGAGCGTGCCCCAACTTGCGGGTGGCTGTGAGCGTTCGGCTAATTGGCTGATAGGATCTGGCGCTTCTGCCCTTGGCGGGGGCGGCTCCTTGGAGGCTGACGCTTTTGTCTGCGAGGGTCTTGGTTGCAGTTGTTCAGGGTCCCGGAGGAGGGGGCTCCCCGGGCCCTTCGCTGCTGCTGCTGCCTGGCAGTCGGCCCTCTCACCCTTTCTCTATGCCTCCCGCCTCCTGTAAAGCGAGGCGGAGCAGCCTGAGGGTTTGGAGAGGGGCTGGCAGGGAGGGTCGGCTCAGAACCCCAACTTCCGCGAGGCGATTGTGCCTAAGGAGCTGAGTCCCGCGACCCCCTACCCAGGCCGCCCCTGCGGGTCAAGGGCCGAAGGGGTCCTTTGGTAAGGGATTTACAGGGCCTCCACCGAGGGCGGGGGGTCGTTTCTCTGCAATGAACGAGTGAGTTGCAGGATTTCATTCTCATATTGGGGAGATGGTCTTTTCATGAACACCTCCCTTCTATTACTACGGCAGCCTTCCCCCAAACCTAATTCTGTGACCCTCGCCGGGGACTCATGCCCTCTGTAGCCCAGGAGTGCCCCCACCGCCCCAAATCACATGTGAGGGAAGAACCCACAAGCATGACTGGGAGCTCCAGAGAATTCTTGGTTTCTTTAACTGGGTGGGAAGGTGGCTGAGCAGAGTTCTTGAACTGCCCTCATAGGCACTGAGCACATGTGGTGGATCTTGTTAACTTTTTGAGACCATCATGGATTCACAGGCAGTTGTAGGAAAGAATATAGAGACTCCCAGGAAGGTCCATTCTTGTAGCGAGGACGTGGCCTCAGGCCTTCCTCGGGTGCGCATTCCTGCCATTTCCAGCAAGCTCAGAGGACACACACAGCACTCCCAGCAAGGGGCCCTCCCGCTGCTCCTCCAGGGGCCATTCGATTTCAAGTGTAGACTCAGTAACATTAAACACTTTTCCTCGGTCACACACGCCACATTCCTAGTACTCCGAAGCCAATGCATCTTGTGGCTGTCTGATGAAAGCGAGCTCCAAACCATCTATCTAGAAGGGTCCATCTGGAGGCAGGGCCCCACCAGGCCTTACGCCCAGTGCTGGGCTGGTGGTACCATGCTGGCCGCTGGGAGATGGAGAGGAAGAGCCGGCCTTTGCCTCCCCTCCAGGAGGGCAGTGGAGGGCTGTGGACGTCCTGGCTGCCCTGGGGGCTGCCCCAGACTGCCCTGCCCCTCTAGCTCCCCCGTGAAGAAGGGTGCTTGGGTTCAGGTTCAGATGCCCTGAATGGTCCCCTGGAGATGAGGGGCAGAGCTGGAGTTTTGGTTGGCGTTGGGAGCACCCCTAGAAGGGCCGCACCAACCTGGGTGGGCCCTGCCGAGCTGGCTGGTTCAACACACACACACACACACCCCATTTTGGATGCTGGGGCTTGCCTCACCGTTTGCCCAGAGAGTCCACCTGGTTCTTCCCTCTGTACACGCCCTCCCACTGGCCCCCTTAAAAATTAATATTTGCTACCACAACCCATCTCTGCAGGGAGCCTTTACTGAAGCTGCTGTTGCCAAACTTCAGGAGGCAGAACTTGGTGACAGTGAGGTCTTTGTTCACACTTAGCGCCGCACCAGAGCACCTGGGTTTGCATGTGGGGACCGTGGTGCTGGGGGCCGAGTCCGGCCAGGTCTGCCGCCTCCTACTCTGTGGAACCTTCAGGAAAGTCACTTGAGCCTTCAGAGCCTCCATTGTTCCACCTGTAAAGTGGGCATTGTTCCTGTCCTCCCTCCCGGGACAAAATGAGGTGATGACTGGGAAAGCACCTGGGAGGCTGCGGTTGTAGCGGTCACTCCCCCAGGTCAGGACGCTGTGGCATTTCAGAATATTGGGTCTGAAATTCACCTCTCATGCTCTCAGAATTTTTGGCTGTGTGCCACAGCTAGTCACCTTCCAAAACCTCAGGGACATCTTCTTTGCCTGGTCGCACAGGCCCTTACATCCCCCAAACGTTTCTGCTTTAACACTTGTGATTCATCTAACCCTCCCCAAACCAGAACGCACTGCTGCCTTCTAGTTCTGGTACCGAGGCTGCCGTTTTCCCATTTGCTTGACTTTGCCTCTCCTCTCGTGAGACCTGAAGTGTGGAGGTAGGGGCTGTGCATGGGTCTGGGAGAGCATGTCTCAGGCCCAGGAGAGCAAGTCTTGGCCCCTCGGAGGGTAGCGGGAGGACCAGTGCTAAGAGGAGGCGTCTACTAGGGCAGAGTCATCGCAGAGGACTCCAGCTCTGTGAAGGAGCGTGCTACCCTCTGTCTGCAGTGTGTCC
>JAPYYJ010003680.1:0-11270 GCA_028533885.1 Nasua narica | reverse complement strand
AGGACGGGTGGATTTCTCCTTGCCCTCCCTATTTTCCTTTTTTTAGCTATCGTGCAGGTGCGCGGGGGGGTCTTTCAAGAGTTAATACAGTGCAGCAAGTGGAGTTATCTATCAGACTCTGCCTCATTCATCAAGCAATCTGGTAGTTCCTAAGAGGCATTTCTATGGAAAGAAAAGGAAAACACTTGTTAATAGTTGAAACAAGGGCTCAACCCAGTGTCTAAGGATGCATTGTTGCAAGTAAGAAGGTGTCTCCGTGTCAGGCTTGCAGCATCCTCAGAGAGAGTGTGAGTGAGCACGGACAATCAGATGGAGTTTTTTGGTGTGTATGTCAAATGTCTCCTTTTGATTGGCCCACAGAGCATGAGGCACCAAGACTGGCTCCATATGAGGTATTCTGGTCATTTCCCTGAAGTTTCTTTCAAGTGGTTGAGCTTTTTTGCCAGACTTCAGGGAAAAAGGGGAGTTTCAGTTCTTAATGGTTGTAAGAGAGGAGAATGGGAGAATGTTGGGAACCCTAATCTGCAGAGTCATAGATAATCAAGGAAACCAGAAGGATTTAGGACCCAATCCACTATTTACTGGCAGACAACAAACTTCAAAGATAATTAATCAGAGCTAGTGTCTAAGGGGCACCTGTGTGGATCAGTGAGTTAAAGCCTCTGCCTTCAGCCCAGGTTATGATCCCTTCCCTCCCCCCTCTCCCCCCCACCTACCTCTCTGCTTGCTTGTGATCTCTCTCTCTGTCAAGTAAATAAATAAGATTTTTTTTTTAAAAAAAGAACTAGCATCTAAGACCCATAAAGTGTGTTATTGAAATAGAATCTTTCTCTCTAAAGTCACCTTCATTCCCATCAAAGATATCCAAATGAAGATTCATTTGTTTGTAAGACAAGTCTAGTTCCGACAAACTTGTCATAATCATCTACATAAGCAGAGCAAGAATAGCAATTCACCATATAGGAGTCTTTTTCTCTTTTCTTTTTTCTTTCTTTTAAATCTTCTTTTATGGAGTTTTTCCTAAGCAGTTTTAGATTGGACTTTTTTTTAAAGGTTTTATTTTATTTATTTGACAGAGAGAGGGACAATGAGAGAGGAAACACAGGCAGCCAGACAGGAAGAGGGAGAAGCAGATTCCCCTTTGAGCAGGGAGCCTGACACGGCAGGGTTCCATCCCAGGATCCCAGGATCACGACCTGAGCTGAAGGCATATGCTTACAACTTAGCCGCACAGTCGCCCCAAGATTAAACCTTTTTAAAGGCCCTTTTAAAATCCAAGAGCCAAGCGAAATCCATGCCATCCAATTCGCTTGCAAGACCTGTAGATTTGGGTGAATTCCTTTCTTCCTGGGGCCCTCCGAATTTCCTGAAGTTCCTGCCTCTGCCAGGAGGTAGCATTCTTTACTCAGCTGTTAATTCCCAGGGGACTTCTGAAAGCAAGGCACGAGGCCCACATTTCCAAGCAGCTTTATTGTCTCCATAAAAGCAATCTGCCTTTTTGAAGCTGTCTCATCATATCTGTGTCTACGCATATGTTTCTTAAAGGTGATATTCCAGGGGCACTTGGCTGGCTCAATCGGTAGAAAGCACGACTCTTGATCTCAGGGGGGTGAGTTTAAGGCCCAGGGTGGGTGTAGAGATGACTTAAAAAATAAAATGTGGGAGCACCAGGGAGGCTCAGTTGATTAAGTGTCTGCTCAGCTTAGGACCTGATCCTGGTGCAGGAAGGGAAGGGGCATGGCTCTGAGGATTGACTGTAGCCACAGGGGTCCCTGGAAGGGGCTGGAGGTCTGGGGGAGGGGGAGACCTGCCCACAAGGTGTAAGGTCGGACCGCCCAGTCCAGGCAGGTATGGCATCCAATGGGCTCAGGGCATCACCCTCCCTGACCAATTAGTGTGTGGGGGTGGAGCTACGTCCTCTGTGGGTGGACATGGAGCTGGCTCAGAATGCAGGGGTGGGGCAGGCGAAGCTGAGCTAATCCTGGGCTGGCGTCCTGGGTAGGTGAGTGTGGGCTGTGCGCTGCACTGAGGGTCCTGGGGGTAGGGGCCTCAAAGGGCACATGAAGCGAGTTCATTGTGGGGACTGAGATGGGCTTTTTTTTTCCCTTGGATGTCTCTTCTGCCTGATGTCCATCCTCTTGCTGTACCTGCCAGACCCCTGAACTCCAGGGCACTGCTCACTCAAGCTTTTGTGATATGGGACATTTCGGGGATTCCTATGTTCCCCAGGAAGAGTACATGTAAAGACAGCACACAGTCCCCAGCTTCAGTGGGGTGCCGCCCATCTGTTGGCACAGAGGAAGTAATGGACCTTGAGCAGCACCCTGAGTTCAGCCAGGAGTCCCCTGTTCCCCCCCAACTAGTGTGGTGCTAACAAGCCCCAGAGAAGTTCCCCAGCTGCAGCATGTTGTGCCTTGTCTGCGGGGTTGGTGGTCAGGGGCTGTCAGGGTCATGGACGAGGGTCCTCCAGGTTCCTGTTCCCCTGCCCTCAGCATAGGTGTGGCAGTAACAGTCCCAGAGACATCCCCCAGGTTCAGCATTGTGCCCCGTGTCCCTGGGGATGGTGGTCATGGGCTGTCAGGATCCCACAGGACTCCTCTGGGTGGGGACCTGGAAGCTGGAGGAAACCAGACCCCCTCAAGTTGCATGAGGAGCAGGTGAGTCAAGGTGTTCATTTGGAAGTATAATTGTCCAAACAAGACAAAGTCATTGGTCTCCTTTAGAATGTAGATAATTACTACTTAAGCAACAAGTATGTGTTTCCCTGTTTCCCAGGAGCAGAAGCAGGTGTCCAGGTCTTAGGTCAGAGGTGCCTCCGTTTCTGCACCTGACAGCACTTCTCTGATCTGGCTCCATGAGACCCGAAGTTTGGAACATGAGCGTCTGAGTTGGTCATGCAGCTTGTCACAGGATGTCAGCTTTCAGAGAAAGCAACAGGTACACGGGGTGCAATGTCACAACCATGTCAGGACGGGAGGTAAAACTTCTCTTTCACCCCAAATTTCCGGGGCTTTTCTCTTTCCTTTACTTGAGCCAGAAATAACGTGTCAATAGCTGTCACCATTCTGGATTTGGTGCCAGAGTCGCTTAGTTTCCTTGCAAGTAGGACATTGCAGGGAATATCATTTTTTCTGTTCATTTACTGCTTACAAAATGTCATCTGAACATCTGTTTCCTGGGATATCATCTGTATGAAAGAAGGAAGATGAGATTTATTGTTGGTGTGTTTTTAACATGTAATGTGATCCTTAATCTAGCAGCATTTATTCCCTTGGGCCTAGGATATGGTTGAATGGCCAACATCTAGAGTTAGGTGGCTTTTTGACATCAGATACAGACTGGGATGATGTCTCCAAAGAGTTACAATGAAGGTAGAAGGAAAATTCAAAATGATTCAAAGGAGCCTTTTCCCATTTAAAAGTTGAGCTTGACTTTCTAGTTGGACTAAATGGATCATCTAGATGTTTTGACGTGCCGTATTTTCTCTGTAGTTTCTTTGGTGGTGGAGTCAGAGGGAGAGTCTTGGGAATTGACCTGGATAAAGGCCTGCTGGTGGCTTCAAGGGGCTGGCGGGCATCAGGAGTTCTGCAGTGAGTTCTGGAACTGCTTGCCTGCTGCTGGGTGAGTCAGGTTATCCCACAGTTTGTTTGGCCTTATGAAGTTGTTGGAAGGTAATACCTATGGAAAGGCTTTTTGCACAGAAATTTTCAGCCTAATGAAGAGCAACTAAAAATGAGGTGATTTCGGCTGTATTAATCTGTAAATAATAGTTTTAAAACCCCTTGTTATGGGCTATGGTATTTTACTACACAAGGAGTCCTCAGAAGGCTACAATGAAAGACTCATATCTCAGAGCATGTTCATGTTCCATTAACATGTCACTTACAGTTTGCACAGGTAGGAAAGTAAGTAGAGAGAAATACAACACATTTAGGAGAGTCTTGGGCCAGTGTAACTTGGAAGAGAGGGGGGAATCCTGGAGCTTCACAGCAGAGAGGGGAGTTCCAGGTCCGGGTCAAGCTGACAGGGGTCCCGGAGGAGAGCGGAGTGCATTCTGCAGGAGGGGGTAGGCAGGACGGGCTTCAGGGGTGGCTGTGAGTCTCCCCGTGTGACAGCTGGGACAGGCCAGGGCTATGAGCAGGTTCCTGGCTGAGGACAGCTGAGGCACAGGTGGAGAGCTGACAGAGCCCCGTCTTCTGTGCCACCAGCCTCGGCCGACACACACCACCTCATCGTCTGTCCCTGTCACTCCAGTTCAGACTTCTCTGCATTGCCAGGCTGAGATGTTGGTTGGGGCTTCTTTCTGTGAGTGTGTGTGAAATTTCAAAACCTAGGTGATGGAAAGGATGAGTGGTCAGAACATCTGTTACTCTTGTATTTCCTGCTCTCTTTAAGTCATCGCAGTGTTTCCTACCTGCTAGTGGAAGGGGCTCTCTCTGCACTTTTATTTGCTATTTTGATTAAACATTGGGAAACCAATCTCCTGATAATATTAAATGAATTCTTAGTGGGTGTTCATGTTTTTCTCTTCCTTGAACCACATTCCAGGATTAGAAAATATTTTTTAAAGTAAAACGGAGCCGTGGAGCTGTAACAGAGTGCAGTGGCCTTTGTGAGGACAAATGGAGAAGGAGTGTAGGTTGTTGAGTAGCTAGGGCCTGACCCACTGTGCTCCCAAAGAAAATCTAGGCTTCCCTGGGGGGGAGAGGGTGGTGGTGGCTGCTCCCTTGGTGGCCCATCCTGGGCTCTGGAAGCTTGACCCAGTGTCACTTGTGACTTGAACTGGGATATTTATAAAGAAAGCAGAATGAACACTGGAGGATGCCTGCCTGCTTTGCACTGGAACAACTCTGTGGAGCAAAGGAACTCATCCTCGGTGAGGCCTGTCAGGATCCCTGAGGGTGTGGGCTTTGCTTCATGAGATGAGATTGTGTCTTCATCCTTATCTGAACCACAGGCCTGTTCCCTGGCTATGGAGACCCCGACCTTTACATGACCGTGTCGTTAGTATTCTTGTTATTTTATGAAGGAAATCTAGACATTGATTTCAGGACACAGATAGCTAAAGGAAAAACACAACGTCCAATATATATAGTGTGACTGCACTTGTGGTATCTCTCATTCGTATGGGTCATGTAGGGCTGCCCGTAAGAGAAAGTCCAAGGAGTTCTATTTGGGTGGAAGAGTGTTGTGCCCACGTATGCTTTATCCCATCCTTTTCCTTCCTTCTCTGAAGGGAAACTAGAGTGGTGACTGGAGCTTGGTTTCTGACTTTAAGGAACAGGAGACCAGAGATTTGTGTCTTGTCCCTGCTGACATGGTGCTCTGTGCCAGTGAGTGAGGGTTTGAGGCTTGGACTTGGAAGCGTTGGTGTGGAGGGTGTTGGGAGAATGTTGTCCAGCTTTCCGCGCACACAGTCACTTGGCTGGTCTGCCTAAACAGACTCATTCCTGCCTTTTGAAGGGCAGTTTGAAGGTGACTTGAAACCCTAAGGCACTTGAGGAATGATCTGGAAGGGACACCTGGGTGGGCCACTGTAGACAAGTCCAGGGCACCTATCGTGAGCTAACAATGCACACATTTCTGAAACTGGAGTTTGCTTTTCTGTGAGTAGCATTGAGCTACTGGATAGCAGTCTCTGGGTCTTAGGAGTCACCGTTTCAGCAGGTGGGAGCCTGGCAGGCTAGTCAGATCAGAGGCTGGGAGGCTGGGAGGCCGTGGCAGGGGGCCAGCGCTCTTGATGGGCAGGCCAGCTTGCTCCAGGGACGGGGCTCTGCTCTGTGGCCAGCCCTCCTGCTGCAGATGTGATAGGAGAGTTGCTTCCTGTTGGGTTCTCAAGCCCTTGTCTCAGCAGGGGGCTTGGTGGGAAGCAGCCCCCAGGTAGGCAGCATTATTGGTTCTTGCCCAGTGTGCCTCTTGCTTCCTCGGATGAGGACCGCGGGGGTCCTCTGCATGGGGTCAGTGAATTCAGCCAGCAGAAGCACTTCTTCCAGAGCCACACGCCCAAGAAATCCTCTGCTTTGCTGTGCTGTGTGGAAGATGCCAGTTTTCCTTTGGATCTGAATTCTCAGCTCCTGCCATTAGGTTCCAAGGCCACATGGCACCCCAGTCTCCTTGAAACTCTAGTTCCACATGGGGCCTGACAAGCGACACTGAGATGGAAGCTGGGCGGCCCGCTGCTGCTGCTGCTGGTTCCTTCCTGAAAACTGTGCAGCAAAGCCTGGTTTGTGATGATGTCCCAGGAAAGAAGGATGCCCCTTTCTGCCACTATCTGCCCCACCACAGAAGGACGCTGAATGCCAATTACAGGTGGCTGGTGCAGAGAGGAGAGACATCTGTTTTCCAGGACCTTGGCCGGAGGTCGATTTGGACCCTGGGATGCTTCTCTGCTCAGTTTTCCCAGATGAGCACATCAGGCCAGGGGAGAGAGTGTGTGTGCTCCCCTGCCATTGAGGAAGTGTTGGTTTCTGTCTGGTTTCAGGTTGCATATGCAAGTGGATTCCTATTATGGCTCATTTTCCTGATGGTCTTCAGGGTGCCCCCCAGGGGGGGACCCATTGTCCCGGACATCCTGGCTCTGCAAGAGCTCTGGTCACCTTTTCCCCTAGGGCTCTGGACTAGGAAATGGGAGGGAGTCCGTGGTGAAACCATCCAAGTAGGCTTCCATTTCCCCCTTGCCGAGGTGGGCTGGTGACTGTGATAACTTCTCTGGAAATAGAAAGCAGGAGACAGGGCTGGGGTACTGAAGGGGAGGTGGTGGTGGTGCTTGCTCTTCACCTAGCTTCCAGGTGGGACTTCACTAGGAAGGTGATGCTTGAGTCAAGTTCTAAAGCAGGGGAGTGATGTCACATCAAGAGCCTTCTAAACGGAAGAGTAAGTGTATGCAAAGGTCCTGTGGCAGAAGCATGCCAGGTATGTCCAGAAGCAGCAGGAAGGCCCTGTGGCCACAGGAGACAGCTCAGGACATGACCTCAGGGAGGTGATAGTAGGGTGATAGAAAGCCACTGCAGGGCTGTGACCCCATGGGGCCCTGTTTTACTGGGCCATCCTGGCTACAGTATTGAGAAGAGATGACACAGGATGGGCAACGGAGGTCAATGATGAAACTTTTCCAGGAACTCAGGCAAGTGATGGGCTCCAGTGTGGACCAGACAGGTGGCCTTGGAAGGAAGGGTTAGTCCTATTCAGGGCACCTATCAAAGACGGAACTCACAGGATTTGCCAATGGGTTCGATTTTGGCAATGGAAGAAAGGAGGAATTGAGGTAACTCCCAACTCTTGTTGGTTGTCCCGACTGAGGCAAAAGAGGAGGATTCTGGGGGTAGAAGGTAGTCCGTGTTCCACCTGCTGAGGAAGGTACCTTTCCCAGTGGATCTGCTGATGTTTGTGTCTGGGAGAACTTTGAACTTCTGCCTCCTCTGCAACTTTCAAGTACAAGTCTCCCCCACTTTTATCAAAGTTCATGGAAAGACACTTGGCTTTTTGGAAAGATCTACGTTATTACCCAGCTCCAGTCCAAGGAAGGAATCTAAAGAGGATTTCCCTCTTATGAAAAAAAGTGAAAAAGTGGGCATAGCCTTCAGCATCTGTTTTGCAGGGACCCACTACATGGGCGGCATGCACCCCAACCAGGTCCTTCCTGGGCACTGCTCTCTTCATCCAGCCGCCAGCACTTTGCATTGTGTCTGTGAGCATCTGCTGTGCTGTATCTGCATTTATTTGGGGCATCTGTTAAGATATTATGTCCTGAGACCTAAGAAGAGCCAAAGAACTTTGGGTGTCTGAGCATGCTCACTCATTTTCCTGTAGAAATGAATGGTAATTCCTTTTTCCATTTACACCATTTTTGCTGTGAAAGGTTTCCTAGGAACACTGTACTTTCAAGTAGTGGGGGAGCCTCGACCCCATCCTGCAGGGTTGGCTGCAGTCTCCGTACTGTACACAACATTCCATGATTTGTGCGTTTTATCACTCAAACATGGCACCTTTGACCACCTGCACCCTTTTTCCCCTTCCCTGAGTCTGGCAACCCCCTATCTGTTCTCAGTGTGTGTGCATTCAGTACCTTTTGGATTCCATGTGGAATGTCCACGAGAGCCTCAGGTGTTTGTCTTTCTGTGTCTGAGTTACTTAGCATGATGCTCCCAGGTTGATGTTTCCATGTCTGGTTATTGTGAATAATGCTGCATTGAACATGGGAGTGCATCTCTCTTTTGGAGGGAGTGTTTTGTGTTCTTCAAAGAAATACTCAGTAGAGCCGTTAGTGGGTCATGGGGTAGTTGTATTAATTTTTTCCTGGAACCCCCACAGTGTTTGTCACAGTGGCTGCACCCATTTCCATTCCCTCCAACAGGACACAGGGTCCCCTTATCTACACACCCTTGAGCACACCTCGTGTCTGTCTGGAACGATCGCCATTCCAACAGTTGTGAGGTGATAGCTGATTGCGGTTTTGACTTATGTTTTCCTGACAACAATTAGTGATGTTGAACAACTTTTTCTGTGTCCATTGGCGCCCTGTATGTCATCTTTAGAAAGTATCTATTCACATATTCTTCCCAGTTTTTATTCAGTTTTTGTGTGGATTTGGATTTGTTTGGATTTATTCAGTTTTGTGTATTTTGGATGTTAGCCTCTTTTCACACATACGATGTGCAGATATTTTTTCTCATTGGGTAGGTTGCCTTCTAAGGGTTTGAAGGTTTCTTTTGTTATGGAGAAATTTTAGTTTGATGTTGTTCCGCTTCTTTATTTTTGCTCTTGTTGCCTTTGCTTTTGGTGTCTGATGTAAAAAACTCTTCCCCAAAACCAATATTGTGAAACTTACTACCTGTGTTTTCTTGGAGGTTTATGGATTCAGTGCTTATTTCAAGTCATTCATTCATTCATTCATTTATCCATAATTTGTATGTGCGTGTAAGAAAGTGATCCAGTCACAATTCTTCTGCATTTAGTGTGCAGTTTTCCCAGTATCATTCACTGAAGAGACAATCCTTTCCCCATTGTATATTTTCTGATGGTGTGTCATAAGTTAAGACTACACATGTATGGGTTAGCTACTGAGGTTGCTTTTTCTTTTTCTTTCTTTCTTTATTTCTTTCTTTCTTTTCTTTTCTTTTCTTTCTTTCCTTCCTTCCTTCCTTCCTTCCTTCCTTCCTTCCTTCCTTCCTTCCTTCCTTCTTCCCTCCCTCCCTCTCTTTTCTTTTCTTCTCTTCTCTCTTTTTCTCTCTTTCTTTCTTTCCTCCCTTCCTCCCTCCTTCTCTTATCTTCTCTTCTGTTTCTTCTCTCTCTCTCTCTTTCTCTCTCTCTCTTCTTACAGTTTATTTGTTGGGAAAATATTTTTCCTGTCAGAATATATGCAGTGTGGACTTCATTGGTGATGCCTTCATACTCTTTGTTAGGACTTTTCTCTGACATCCGTGCTTTTGTAAATGAGTAGCTGCATCTATAGCTTTCAACGGGTTGAACATTTGGGCAGAACTACATAAGTAGTATCATATTCTTCCATCAGATACCAGATTGTGTCTGAACGTCTTCTTTTGTGATATTCTCAGCTGTGATGATGGATATATCTATTTCCTTTTCCTTGGTGGGTTTATTAAAGTAAATTTAATTTCTCTTAAAAATGTAGATTATTTTATAATATATATTTATATATAATAGCATGTTTAAAGAAATGCATTTTTTGGAAACAAACCTTGGAACAGGACATAAATATTATTCATTCCCATTCAGAGTTAATCATTCTATCAGAGCTAAGTTTAAATATACTTTTAACATACTAAAGAATAAACTTTGCCAAAAGTACTATGATTATCAGTTTCTGAGCTTTCTATTGTGTTCCATTAACCTGTGTTTTTATGCCAGTACCATACTTACTTGACGACAACAGTTTTGTAATGTAGCTTAAAATAGAGTGTGGTGACTCCAGTTCGTTTGATCGCTTGTGTGCTTTCATTCATTCTTTCTTTCTATCAGTGAGATTATTTTTTATTTATTTATTTTTACTTAGTTTGCATTTGTATCCTAAATTTTTTTCTTTCACTTCTTTTTCATTATGATCATATAATGTGATCATTTGTTTCAGGGATACAGGTTTGAGATCCTTCAGTTTTACACAGCACACAGTGCTCACCATGGGACATACCCTCCCCGATGCCCATCACCCAGCCACCCCATTCCCCCACTCGCCTCCCCTGCAGAAACCCTCAGTTTGTTTCCTGAATTTAAGTGTCTCTTATGCTTTCTCTCTCTCTGGTTCATCTTTGTTCCTTTTTTCCTCTTTTCCCCTATGATCCTTTGTCTTGTTTCTTAAATTCCACATATCGATGAGATCATATGATAATTGTCCTTCTCTGGTTGACTTATTTCGCTTAGCATAATACCCTCTCATTCCATCCATGTCATTGCAAATGGCAAGATTTCATTTTTTGATGACTGTGTAATATTCATTGGAGTATTTTTCTGTATATATCCATTCATCTGTCGATGGACGCCAGGGCTCTTTGCATACTTTGGCTATTGTGGGCATCGCTGCTATAGACATTGGGGCGCAGGTGCCCCTTCAGATTACTACATTTGTATCTTTGGAGTAAATACTTAGTAGAG
Source organism: Nasua narica (assembly GCA_028533885.1). Classification (NCBI taxonomy): domain Eukaryota; kingdom Metazoa; phylum Chordata; class Mammalia; order Carnivora; family Procyonidae; genus Nasua; species Nasua narica. The sequence goes on along the minus strand of JAPYYJ010003680.1, from coordinate 662 downwards.
CAGTTGCAGGGTTGTAGGGTTGCTCTATTTTCAACTGCTTGAGGACCTTCACACTGTTTTCCAGGGTGGCGTCACCAGCTTGCATTTCCACCAACAATAGAAAAGGGTTCCCCTTTCTCCACATCCTCACCAACACCTGTCCTTTCCTGACTTGTTCCTTTTAGCCATTCTGACTCGTGTAAGGTGGTACTCATTATGGATTTGATTTGTATTTCCCTAATGTCGAGGGATGTTGAGCACTTTTTTATGTCTGTCAGCCATTTGGATGTCTTCTTTGGAGAAATGTCTGTTCCTGTCTTTGGTGTATTTCTTGATTGGATTATTTGTTCTGTAGGTGTTGAGTTTGGTAAGTTCTTTCTTGATTTTGGATACTAACTCTTTATCTGATATGTCATTTGAAAATATCTTCCCTCGTTCTGATTGTTGTCTTGTGGTTTTCTTGACTGTTTCCTTGCTGTACAAAAGTTTTCTATCTTGATGAAATCCCAACAGTTTATTTTTGCTTTTGTTTCCCTCACCTTTGGAGACCTGTCTAGCAAGAAGTGGCTCTGGCTGAGATCAAAGAGGTTGCTGCCTCTGTTCTCCTCTAGGATTTGGATGAATTCCTGTCTCATCTTGAGGTCTTTCATCCATTTGGAGTCTATTTTTTGTGTATGGTATAT
>JAPYYJ010003679.1:0-11271 GCA_028533885.1 Nasua narica | reverse complement strand
AAAAGACCCCGAATTGCTAAGGAAATGTTGAAAAAGAAAAACAAAGCTGGGGGCATCCCATTGCCTGATTTCAAGCTTTACTACAAAGCGGTGATCACCAAGACAGCATGGTACTGACACAAAAACAGACACATAGACCAGTGGAACAGAGAAGAGATCCCAGAGATGGACTCGCAACTCTATGGGCAAATAATCTTTGACAAAACAGACAAAAATATCCAGTGGAAAAAAGACAGTCTCTTCAATAAATGGTGCTGGGAAAATTGGACAGCTATATGTAGAAGAATGAAACTTGACCATTCTCTTACACCATACACAAAAGTAAACTCAAAATGGATAAAAGACCTCAATGTGACACAGCAATCTATCAAAACCCTAGAGAAGAACATAGGCAGAAGAACATAACCTCTTCGACATCAGCCACGGCAACTTCTTTCAGGACATGTCTCTAAAGGCAAAGGAAACACAAGCGAAAATGAACTTTTGGGACTTCATCAAGATAAAAACCTTCTGCACAGCAAAGGAAACAGTCCACAAAACAAACAGGCAACCCACAGAATGGGAGAAGATATTCGCAATTGACACTACAGACAAAGGTCTGATATCTAAGATCTATAAAAAACTCCTCAAACTCAACTCTCACAGAACAGAAAATCACATCAAAAAATGGGCAGAAGATATGAACAGACACTTCTTCATTTGTGTCTTCTCCAAAGAAGACACAAATGGCTGACATATGAAAAAATGTTTATTGTCATTTGCCATCAGGGAGACTCAAATCAAAACCACACTGAGATACCACCTTACACCAGTTAGAATGTCCAAAATCAACAAGATAGTAAACAACAAATGTTGGAGAGGATGTGGAGAAAGGGGAACCCTCTTCCACTGTTGGTGGGAATGCAAGTTGGTGAGCCACTTTGGAAAACAGTGTGGATATTCCTCAAGAAATTAAAAATAGAGCTACCCTATGACCCTGGAATTGTACTACTGGGTATTTACATCAAAGAAACAGATGCAGTACAAAGAAGGGCCACATGTACCCCAATGTTCATAGCAGCAATGGTCACAATCAGCAAACTGTGGAAAGAGCCAAGATGCCCTTCAACAGATGAATGGATAAAGAAGATATGGTCTATATATACAATGGGATATTATGCCTCCATCAGAAAGGATGAATACCCAACTTTTGTATCAACATGGACAGGACTGGAAGAGATTATGCTGAGTGAAATAATTCAAGCAGAGAGAGTCAATTATCATATGGTTTCATTTCTATGTGGAGCATAAGGAAATACATGGAGGACATTGTGAGAAGGAAAGGAAGGGTGAATTGGGGGAAATAGGAGGGGGAGATGAACCATGAGAGACTGTGGACTCTGAGCAACAAACTGAGAGTTTTGGAGGGGGGTGTGGGGGGTTAGGTGAGCCTGGTGGTGGGTATCAAGGAGGGCACATACTGCATGGAGCACTGGGTGTGATACATGAACAATAAATCTTAGAATACTGAAAAAATAAAATTAAATTAATTGGGAAAAAAAGATCCATAAAACAGAAAAGAAGGCCAAGAAATAGATCCAATTCATTAGTTAAATCATTCTCAACAAAGATGTTAAGGCAATTCAATAAACGAAAGTCTTTTCAAAAACCAGTGCTGGAATTGTAAATGGAACTGTTTTCTTAATTTCTCTTTCTGCTCCTTTGTTATTAGTGTATGGAGATGCAATAGATTTCTCTATTTTAATTTTGTCTCCTTTAACTTTTCTGAATTCACTTATTACTTCTAATAGTTTTTTAGTGGAGTCTTTAGAGTTTTCTTATATATTATCTATCATATCATTGGCAAATAGTGATGGATTTACTTCTTCAGTATCAATTTCAATAACTTATTTCTTTTTCTTGTCTGATAGTTGTGGCTAAGGCTTCCTGTACTATGTTGAATAAAAGTGGTGACAGCTGACATCCTTGTCTTTTTCCTAATCTTAGAGGAAAAGTTTTCAGGTTTTCACTAATGAGTATGATGTTAGCTGTGGGTTTTTTCACATATGACCTTTATTATGTTAAGGTATGTTCTCTCTAAACCCATTTTGTTGAATTTTTATCATGAATGGGTGTTATATTTTGTCAAATGCTTTTTCTGCATCTTTTACGATTATACAGTTTTTATCCTCTTGTGATGTATCACTGGATTGATTTATGAATATTGAACCGTCCTTGCATCTCTGGAATAAATCCCAGGGATAGCAATGAGTGATATTGTTAATGTATTGTTATGGTGGTTTGCTAATATTTTGTTGAGGATTTTTACACCTATGTTCTTCAGGGATATTGGTCTGGAGTTTTCTTTTTTTGTAGTGTCTTTGCTTGATTTTGATATCAGGGTAATTCTGGACTCATAGAATAAGTTTGGAAGCTCTTTTATTTTCTGAAATAGTCTGAGAATGGGCATTAATTCTGTTCTGCTTGGTAGAATTCATCTGTGAAGGTCTGGTCCTAGACTTTGGTTTGTTGGTAAGTTTTTGATTCGTAATTCAATGTTCTTACTAGCAGTGGATCTGTTCAAATTTTCTATTTCTTCCTGATTCAGATTTAGAAGACTGTAAGTTTATAAGAATTTACCTATTTCTTCTAGGTCGTCAATTTGTTGGTATATAATTTTTCATAGTTTTGTTATAATCCTTTGTATTTCTGTGATATCAGTTGTTATTTCTCCTCTTTTACTTCTGATTTTATTTCCCTGAGTCCTCTCTTTTTCCTTAATGAATCTGGCTAAAGGTTTATCAATTCTGTCTATTTTTTCAAAGAATCAGATCTAGATTTCATTGATCTTTTCAATTGCTTTTTAGTTTCAACTTCATTTCTTTTCATCCTAATTATTATTTACCTTCCTCTATTATCTTTGGACTTTCTTTACTAGTTCCTTTAGGTATAAGGTTAGAGTATAAAATTAAACCAAGAAGAATAAAATATCCATGAATAAATTTAACCAAGAGGGGAAAGACTTGTACTTTGAAAACTATAGGACATTGGTGAAAGAAACTGAGGATGACACAATCATGGAAAGCTATCCCATCCTCATGGCTGGGAAGAGTTAATATTATTAAAATGTCCATGCTACCAAAAGCAATGTACAGATTCAATGCAATCCCTATCAAAATACCAATAGTTTTTTCCATAGAATTAAAACAAATAATCCTAAAATTTGTATGGAACCACAACAGATCCTAAATAGCCAAAGCAACCTTGAGAAGGAAAAAAACTGCAGACATCACAATCCCAGATTTCAAGATATACTACGAAGTTATATTAACTGAAACTACATGGCACTGGTATAAAAACAAACACACAGAACAACAAAACAGGATAGAGAGCTCAGAAATAAACCCATGCCTATATGGGCGAGAATATACAAACTGGACAGCTACAGTCAGAAAGATAAAACTAGGCCATTTACTTACAACAGATACAAAGATAAAATAAAGTCTTAAATATGAGAACTGAAAGTGTAAAACTCCTAAAAGAAAACATAGGCAATAATCTCTTGGACATTGGCCTTAGCAACATATTTATGGGTATGTCTCCTAGGCAAGGGAAACAAAAGGAAAATTAAACTTTTGAGACTACATCAAACTAAAAAACTTTTGCACAGTGAAGGAAACCATCAGTAAAACAAAAAGACAACCTACTAAATGGAAGAAGATATTTGCAAATAAAATATCTGATGGGGTGGGGGAGACTGAGTTAAGTGTATGACTTTGGCTCAGATCATGATCCCAGGGTCCTAGGATGAGGCCCGGCATGGCGCTCCCTGCTTAGCAGGGAGTCTGCTTCTCCCTCTGCCCCTTCCCCCTGCTCGTTCTTGCTCTCTCTCTCTCAAGTAAATAAATAAATAAAATCCTAAAAAAAAAGAAGAAAATATTTGAAAATAATATATCTGATAATAGTCTAGTTTCCAGAATATATAAAAAACTCCTGCAACTGAATAACAAAAAGACAACCAGTTAAAAAATGGGCAAAGAACTTTGAATACACATTTCTAAAAGAAGTATACAAATGGCCAACAAGCACACAAAAAGATGCTTAACATCATTAGTCATTAGTGAAATGCTAGTCAAAACCACAACAAACACCACTTTGCAACCCAGTAGGTTGGCCATAATAAAAATAACAAAATAATAGAAAGTAAATATTTGTGAGGATGTGGAGAAATTGGAACCATTGAACACTCCCAGTGGGAATGTAAAATGTGCAAGTGCTATGGAAATCAGTCTGGATGCTCCTCAAAAAGTTAAACATAAAATTACCACACAACTCAGAAATTCTACTCTTAGGTTTGCACCCAAACAAATGAAAACAAGAATTCAAACAAGTACAGTAATGTTCACAGAAGCACTCTTCGCAATAGTCAAAAGGTATAAAGAACCCAATGGCCATCAATTTGGGTTAGCATTCAGTTCCAAAAAGGAAAGAAGGACTGATACATGCTACAACATGGATGAATGATATGAAAGAAACCAAACACAAAAAGTCATGTATTGTATGATTACCTTTATATCAAACATTCAGAAAAGGTAAATCAGACTAGTGATTGGTAGGGAATGAGGAAGGGGGGTGGGCGGAGAGGAGGAAATGGGGAGTGACTGATCAATGGGTGTGGGGTTTCCTTTTGGGGCGATAAAACTGGATTGGAACTAGGCAGGCATGATGGTTGCACAACATTGTGAATGTACTAAATGCTACTAAATTGTACATGTGAAATGGTTAGTTCATGTTATGTAAATTTTATGTAAAAAAACAGAAAACTAGGGGTGCCTGGGTGGGTCAGTCAGTTAAGTGTCCGACTCTTGGTTCCAACTCAGGTCATGATCTCATGGGTCGTGGGATCAAACCCCGCATCAGGCTTCACACTCAGTGGGGAGTCTATTTGAAGATTCTCTCTGTTCTTTTCCTGACTCTCTCTCTTTCACCCGTGTGGGCAGACATATATGTGCGCTCTCTTTAAAATAAATAAATGAATAAAAAAAAACCCACAACTAATCTAAATTCGTCTCTCTAAAAATTCAATGTTGGGTAACAGCTACCTCTAGACCTTATATATTACCTATGCTTTTGACTATTCTCTTTGTTGTGGTCAATAAATGATGCTTTCATTTTCGAGCTATTAGATCATATCTGTGGTATGTTTAGTGTTCCACAGTATTTTTTATAATAAATAGCAGGGAACAAATGTAAATGGCACTCTCTCTTTAAATCCAACTGGAAAAAAAAATCCAAAATCATATTTTGCATCACAAGATAACTGAAAATTATTTTTGAGATTGTGTTTCTTTTTATTTTTAAAGTATGAATAGCATAGCAAATCAGCATCATAATGAATGATATTCCAATGTTGCAAGTCTGGGACTACTGTTTTGTTTGAAGTCTTAATTTACTTCATTTTTCATATTTTACAAATGCATGGGAAACAGATGAAACATGAAAGTATAAGATCTGCATCTCTGCAAAGGCTTACATCCCCTCTCTACCATATACAAGCCATATGACTTTGAACATCTTACTTCATTTTTCTAATTTCTTTTGTAAAATGGGAGTCATAAAATATTCACTTCATGGGATTTTGATAAAATTAGTTAACATTTGTAAGGCAATTAGTGCCTGGCAGATAATTGTTATATACAACTTATTAAGTAAAAATACATGAATAAATTATCATGGTCCTTCCCATGAACATTCTATGGAAAAAAAACAACAACAACCCAAACTTTACTTCTCTAAAAGCACAACAAGGAATGCTATCCAACTACAAAGAAAAAAACAGCTCTTTCTCTTCCTAATTTTTAGGTGAATCCTTTGGCTTCTAGTCATTGGTCCCAGGAGAATCACCATAATTTCAGTAAAGTTCATAGCAACTTTAATAGGCAACCACAAGGTCGAAGAGATATTACGTAAAGAAAATAGGCTTATGGAAGCAAAAGTGGGTATAACTCTGAATAAAACAAAGATGTCAAACAGGGCATAGAAATTCACAAATAATGAGGATGTCCAGTGAAGATTTTTTTAAAAATATTTTCTTTACGACTTTTTAGAGCAGTTTTAGGTTCACACCAAAATTTAGAGGAATGGGGGGGGGGGTGCCTGGGTGGCTCAGTCAGTTAAGTGTCCAGACTCCTGATTTCGGCTCAGATCATAATCTTGGGGTCATGGGATCAGATCAAGCACTGTGTTGGGCTCTGTGCTGAGTGTAGTGCCTACTTGGGATTCTCTTGCTCCTTCTCTCTCTCTGCCCCTCCCTGATTTGCTCTCTTAAAAAAAGAAAATTAGAGGACAGTACAGAGATCAAGGAAAAATTAAAATTTCTCTAATTCTGACTGTATAGTTTGAAATGTTATTTTATGAAGCCTTATAAAGTAAGATGTTTTCATTTTACAGTCCAAGGAAAGGTTCATTAAATAGAAGAGTTAAATGAGCAGTATAATAAAATATTAAGTAACTAAACAGCAAAAGCACCACAACAACTTGGATTTCTTTGCTTTAGATTAGGACTACAACTATTAGTGCATAGTGAGTAAAGCCCTATGTTCACATGCTCTGTTTTCTCACAAGATTACTAAGCTCAAAATTAGTTTTCTTCTTGACCAAGGAATTCTACTCCATTTTCTGTACCTCCATAAGATATACTTCATTCATCCAAAAATATATAAAACAAGGTTAAATCCTTCTCTGATGCTTTGGTATAATAATTGATAGGGTTGCATGACACATAATTACATTGAAAAGTTATTTGCTGCATACCTAACATTCCGATGTAACTAGGCATCCTTTATTTTTATTTGCTGTCTCTGGCAATTCTACTCCACAGGACACTGAAATACAAATAATTTTTTTAGTATAAGTATTTCCCAAACACTGCATAGGATATATTTATACTGAAAATTATTTGTTGTTAACCTATATTAAAATTTAATTAGTTACTCTGTATTTTATCTGCCAATCCAAGGTATTTGGCAGGACAGAACTAAAGATTTATTCAAGCTGTCCCTGAAAGAATGGCTACTATTTTGTCTTATTCCACCAGCCCTAACAAGAACTTGTTCAGGGCAGAATACAAGTCTGCTATGGTAAGACACAGCACAAAGCACAAAGCACAAAACCTGGCTCTCCAAGTCTGTAAAGGGCATATATTCATCTTAAGATTGGACTTACAATTCTAGGCACAACCTACCATACACATTAAATGTGGCATCCCTGCTGGTACACTGGGAAGCACTGTAACAGAAGAGGCATTTTTGAAAGTACTAAAATAAAGATCAGTAAAACTGTTGAGGGCAGTGCAAATGAATTCTCCTAAGACATTGGCGAAAGACAATTCTTCAAGGTCTCTACATGACTGCAAGTCCTGTGAGCAGAAGCAATGACTGTCCTCATTCCGGACTATCTTTTCAAAGATATCTGTATTGAGAACAGTCTGGGGAGACAGAGATACAGCTTCCTTAGAAGCAAAGAGTAGGCTTGCTTACAGCCTTGGTAGATAAAGACTCGCTTTGGAGCAAACAGCAGGCATGCCCAACGTCCATTACAAAATATTTGGGATGCTTAATCACAAAGTTTTTCTCCTGCAATGCAATACATTAGTATGAACCTGGTTTTTTTTATGTTGGGCTGTGGAAACCGGGGCTCAAGAAAGGAATGCAAATGATAATACTAAGGTTACTGGTATTGCTGCAAAAAGTCCTTTGTCTGATCTCGTATCTTCTGCCAGCATTAATCATTCTATGGTAGGTTACCTTATTTGCTTGAAGTCCTTTACAGATCTCAGATCCTTTACAGTTCTTGACACATAAAAATCTCATTATAGTTTCAATTTATTTTGGCTTTCTATAAGTTATCTCACTTGATAATTCCATATTTCAGTTTGAAATGACAAAGATATCTTTCACTTATATTAAATACCTTTAATCTTTTTTTTCCCAGCTATATTGACAGATAACTGACATACAACGCTGTGCAAGTTTAAGGTGTATAATGTGTTGATTTGATGCACTTACATATTGCAAGATGATTACCACCTAGCTAACTCCTCCATCATGTCACATAAGTACCATTTCTTTTTTGTGGTGAGAACAATTAAGATCTACTCTCTTAGCAACTTTCAAGTGCTGAGTACAGTACTGTTAACTAAAATACCACACTATATATTAGATACCCAGAAATTATTTATCTTATAACTGGAAGTGTGTACCCTTTGAACAACAGCTCCCAATTTCACACCTTTCCTTCCCCACCTCTGGTAATCACCATTCTAATCTGTTTCCATGAATTCAGTTTTTTTAGGATCTATATGTAAGTGATATCATACAGTATTTGTTTTTCTGTCTGACTTATTTCCCTTAGCATAATGCCCTCAACATCCATGTTTTTGCAAATGGCAGGATGTCCTTTCTAATAATTGAATAATGTTTCATTGTATATACAGGTTTCCCCCACTAACCACAAATGGAGGACTCCTAATGAAACCTTTCTTAAGCCGAAATGGCATAAAGTGAAATAGCAATGATCATTTTATAAAAGCGAAAATCTTTTTGGTATTTCTTTTGGTCAGTGAAAATAGGTAACTAATGTAGGTCTTTCATAAAAGCAGAGTGGCATTAAAGCAAACTTTCAGATAGCAGGGGAAACCTGTATTTACCATATCTTCTTTATCCAGTCATTCATTGGTGGACACTTAGGTTATTTCCATGTCTTGGCTATTGGGAATAATGCTACAATAAACATGGGAGTGCAGATATCTCTTTGAGATCCTGTTTTCTTTTCCTCTGGATATGTACCTGGAAGTGATATTGCTAGAACAAAGGGTAGTTCTATTTTAAGAAACTTTCATACTGGCTGCACCAATTTACATGCATACCAACAGTGCACAAGGATTCTGTTTTCTCCACATCCTTGCCAACACTTATCTCTTGACTTTTTATAACAGCCATTCTAACAAGTATGAGGTGATAACTCATTATCATTTTGATTTGCACTTCTTGGATGATTAGTGACTGAGGATCTTTTCATATACCTATTGGTTGGTTGTATGTCTCTGCATAAATATTCAGTACCTCTGTACATTTTTAATCAGTTTTTTTCCAGAGTTGCATGAGTTCTTTATATATTAAATATTAACCCCTTATCAGATAGATGACTTGTAAATATTTTCCCCCATCCATTAGGTCGCCCTTTCATTTGTTGATGGTCTCCTTTGCTTTGCAGAAGCTTTTTAGTTTGATGTAGTCCCATTTGTTTATGTTTGCCTTTGCTTTCGGTGTGAAATCCAAAATAACATTACCAAAACCAATGTCCCCAAGGAGCTTTTCCCCTATGTTTTCCTCTAGGGGTTTTATGGTTTCAGGTCTTATATTTAAGTCTTTAATTCATTTTGAGCTAATTTTTGTAAGGAGTTTAAGATAGGGGTCCAATTTCATTCTTTTGCATGTGGTTATCTATTTTCCCTTATTTTTCCCTTATTGAAGAGACTATCCTTTGTCAACTGAGTATTCTTGGCTCTCTTGTCAAATGTTAGTTGGCCATATATGCAAAGGTTTATTTCTAGATTCTTATTTCCATTTGTCTATTTTTATGCCAGTACCATAGTTTTCATTACTATGGCTTTGTTGTATAGTTTGTCGAAACAGGAAAGGTGATGTCTTCAGCTTTGCTCTTCTTTCACCATATTGCTTTGGTTATTTGGGGTCCTCTGTGGTTCCATATAAATTTTAGAATTGTGTTTTTTCTATTTCTGTGAAAAATATTATTGGAATTTTAATAGGGATTGAACTGAAACAAAATAGACTTTAAGCCAAAATGGTAACAGGAGACAACGGCTTTAGATAGTATGGATACTTAACAATATTAATTCTTCTGATCAATGACCATGGAATATCTTTCTATGTGTTTGTGTCTTTAATTTCTTTCATCAAAGTCTTGTCATTTTCAGTAATAGCTCTTAAAACTCCGTGGCTAAATTTAGTCTTAAGTTATTTTCTTATATTTGATGCTATTATGAATAGGACGTTTCTCTTTCTTTTTTTAGGTATTTCATTGTTAGTGTATAGAATGCCAACTAAGTTTTGGAAGCTGATTTTGTATCCCACAACTTTACTGAATTTGATTAATTCTAATAGTTTTCTGATGGAGTGGTAAGCATTTCTTTTAATATATAAATTCATATCATCTGCAACCAGAAACAATTTCACATCTTGTCTTCTGATTAAGATGCCTTTTATTGCTTTTTATTGTCTCATTGCTCTGGTTAGGACTTCCAGTACTCTGTTGAATACAAATGATAAAAACAGCAACTCTTGTCCTGTTTGTGATATTAAAGCAAAAGCTTTCAACTTTTCACCATTGAGTATGATGTTAGCTGTGAGTTGTCAGACTATTATTATTTTTTTAAACTGCTTTTTTTTTAAGATTTTATTTATTTATTTGACAGAGAGAGATTGTCATACTATTATTATATAGAGGTACATTCCTTCTATACCCAATTTGTTGAGTTTTTATCATGAAAAGAGATTGTGTTTTGTCAAATGCTTTTTCTGAATTTATTGTGATGATATGATTTTAATCTTTCATTCTATTAATGTGATGTATCACATTTACTGATTTGAGTATATTGAGCCATCCTTAATCCCAAGGATAAGTCCCATGTGATCATGGTATATGATCCTTTTAATCCACTACTAAATTCAGTTTGCTAATATTTTGTTAAGAATTTTTGCATGTTGGGGCACCTGGGTGACTCAGATGGTTAAGCATCTGCCTTTGGCTCAGGTCATGATCTCCAGGTCGTAGGATCAAGCCCCATGTCAGGCTCCCAGCTCAGTGCGGAGTCTGCTTCTCCTCCTGCTTCTGCTCTCTGTTTCTATCTCTCAAATGAATAAATAAAATCTTATTAAAAAAAGAAATTTTGCATGTTCAATTTTCTATATTCATCAGGGATATTGGACTATAGTTTAGTTCTCTTGTATTCTCTTTATCCGGCTTTGGTATCAGGATAATGATGGCATTGTAAAATGAGTTTGGAAGTGATCCTTTTTGATTTTTTAGTGAGAAAGATTAGCTTTAAGACTTTACATATTTGGGATTGGGGGGGGCAAGATGGCGGAGAAGTAAGAGATCCTGCAGCAACCGGTCCCCAAAAGTGAGCTGGAAATCTACCAGAACACGCTGAACACCCATGAAATCACCCTGAGGAAAAAGATTTCTAACCCCGGGATCTCTTCGAGAGCA
>JAPYYJ010003678.1:0-11272 GCA_028533885.1 Nasua narica | reverse complement strand
GGGTTGGTGACTATCCAAATTTAAAAGATGATACCAAATTGATTTTCAAAATACTTGTGTCATTTTACAGTGTTACTGGCAATGTATAAAATATTCACATTAAACTGCATTCTTTTGGACATTGAGTATTTTTCTAACTGAATGAATGTACAGTGAAATCTCATGATCTTGGTTTTTCTATTTCCTCATTGCTATTAAGGCTTAGTATTTCTTCATATGTTATTGGCTATAAGTGTTTTTGCTTCTGTGAAAATATCTGGTGGCATCTGTTGCTTATTTTTCTACTCGGCTTTTTGTATTTTCCTTATTTTTATAGGTACTTTTTATAGATTCTTGATATTGATCATTTATTTCACACATATCTTCTCTGGGTTGTAGCTTGATCTTTGTCTTTCCTTGTGTCATCCTTTGATGAATAAAAGTTTTTAATTTTAATGAAATCAAATATATAAATTTTTGTTCTGTTTCTAAAACTTTCTGAATCTTGTTTAGGAAATTTTTCCTATGCCAAGGTCAGAAAGATAGACACACACACACACAGACACACACACACACAGTTGATTTTTGTGAATGATGAGTTAGAGATTCAATTTCAATTTTACACATGGAGAACCACATTTTCCAGCTCTGTGGATTGAATTATCTCTACTTTCCTCTGTGGTGATCATGCTGTGTCTTTCATATATTAAAGTTCCAGATAGGTGAGGATCTCTCCCTGGGCTCTCTGTTCTGGTTTGTTGGTCATTTTTTTTCTGTCCTATACCAACACCTTTCTGTTTCAATTATTCTATCTTTATATTTAGTCTTTGCATCTGGTAAGGTAAGTTACCTTCTTCTTCTTCAGAAGTAGTGTGGCTGTGCTTTCTCTTCAATATACATTTATAATCAACTTGTCAAGCTGATTTAAAAAGCTGTTTATTTTGAATGGAGTTACATCAAATTTATAGGTCAGTTTGGAGAACACGGACATTTCTCTAAATGTTAAAACTTCCTTTCCATGAATGTGGTATATCTCTCCATGCAGAAGCTTGGAGTTTATAGTTTTCTTAAGACCCAGGAATTACAAAGTACATGTTTAGAAGAGAGGGGCACCTTCTTCCTTCTTACTAGTTGGAAGTTTGTACAGTCTTACAGTAGGAAAACAACAACAACAACATTAATGGACATCTGGGCTGGTCAAAAATTTTCTTTCCCGTACCCAGGGGGATTATGAGAATTCAGATGAAGTCAGGTCTGTAGAGGGTCTGGTGCCATGTCTGGTCCACAGGGATACCTCAGTGCTCAGAACAGCACATGATGTATGGAAACAAGCCTTACTGAGCTTAGGAATCAGATAGACCTGGCTTTATTATATCCTTGCACCTGCCGCCCAAGAGGCCTGGGGTAGGGACTGCACATCTCCTAACCCCAGTTTCCTCTATTTAAATTGGGGATAATAGTATTTACAACACAAGGCTTCTGGGAAGGTTCTGTCAAGTTTGCAGTTCAGCGTTTGGTGCTCGATGTCAGGTGGGAGCTCGGTAAAGAGCGGTTACCTTCTCTGAATTGAGGCCAGGCCACGACACTGACCATCTCCCTTCCGCTTCAGGACCGCACAGGCCCTTCCCCGCAGAGTTCTTCCAGCTGCCCTGGTCTGGCCCAGAGTGGTCGCAGAAGCTGACAGCCCTATTTCCTCAGCTGACTTTTTGACTTACGTTCTAGTTACACACAGAGGCCACACCTAAATAGGGTTCTGGAAAGCTTGAGGCCAAGTTTAAAATGAGATTACCTCTGACGGGAAGAGCAGGAGCTCCAGACTCAGCTTTGCTCTTCTGCCTGGACCTTGTCATTTTTTATTTTTATTTTTTTAAATTCTGAATCTTCCCATGAAGCCAGGATGTTTACCTGTCCCCATGGCCTGTGCTGCTTGGGGCAGACGCACTACTGTGCCAGCCCTTGGAGAGGAGCTGTCACCAGGCATCAGCCACTTGGGGGCCGTCTCTGTGGTGATGGCCCGAGGTGCACTCATGTGTTCTGATCCAGACATCAGGGGACCCTGAGGATGGGGAATAAATCCTGCATCCCGTACCTACCTACCTCGGGCCCCAGGGCAGGTGTTCCTCCACCTGTGCAGCTCTCTAAGGTGGAATCAGAGCCTCGATTGGGGCCCCTGTGGCTAGCTGCTTGGTCAGAGAAGGGTAGTTTTCCTGGGGCCTCAAATGGATCTCAGATACGCCTGACAAGAATGGGACCCTAACACTAAGAAACATCCAAGTAATCTCTGGTGTCCTAGCTTACAATGTTAAACCAAATCAGAGACACATACATATGTTGTTTACTTAACTTAGATCAAATACATGAAAAAGCACAACAAGAAAAGTAGACGCTCCTAAGTTTTGCTCTCTGTGTGAATTATATATATGGAACATTTTAAGTTCCAGACCTTCCTGTTTTTCTGAGATTTCCGTTGTCACACAAAAGCAAGCCAGAGACAGCATGTTTAATGAGTGTTGACAATGTGTTGATTACTGCGGTGGTCATTTTATATAATTATCTCTTTCAAGCTTCGTAGCAGCACTGTGGGGTAGTGATGGCTAACAGCATAACCACATAGTAGAGGAGGAACTGAGTTCCAGACATCACTGTTCGGATTCAATTAGGTCAAGTACAGAGGTTGCTAACATACAGCGGCACTCAACAGATAATAACCCGTTTCTGGTTGATGAGGAACTTTGTTAGCTCGGTGGCCTTGAGGAAGATATTTAATTAGTATTTATCTTAGAAGGTGGTTGTGGTAGATGCCAAGACCAGGCACATAGTATGCTCTCTTTACGTATTAGCTATGCGTGAAATAATACGTAGTAGATCATAATATTTAATACGATTGTGAATGCTAGTACTGAATATTGGAATATTGCCTTGTTTTATCTGTGTGTTGATCCATAAATCGGGTTGTCCAGACGAAGAGGGTCAGATAGGAGACGTGACAGAGTGTCAGGGCCCAGACAAGCGTTGTTCCTACCTTGGTCTGCAGATTGTCCCATCTCAGTAGTCATCCCCGGAGAGTGGCAGTGTGAAGCATCTCTAGAACTGAGCTATTTTCGTGTCATCTGTGGGTACTGGCCAAGGGTGGTGCTTATTCTGATAGAGCAGCCCCGGATTTACATCTCGTGCTTCCCTGGCCTACATCTCTCTTCTCTCCAGTTTCCCACCCTATGCCATCTCTCATCTTATCTGGGAGATAGGAAAAGCCACTCCATGAGTCTGCATCCTATTTTTTCATTTCCCACACTGACCAAGGGCTTTTGAGCCTGGAAGTCTAGTGTTAGGGGCTTTTATTCCAGGATTCTGCAGTTACTGCCATGTGTCTCAATCCTGGGGCAGAGATCATTGGGAGAAGCACATACACAGGTAATTTTTCAAAATATCTTGCTTCATTAAAAAAAAAAAAAAGCCTCCAGGGTTGGCTTATTTGTTCCCATTGTACATGCAGAAACTGAAGCTCAGAGGAGGTAGGTCACCTACCTCCTCATGCCATTTACTCACCCAGCAAGCGATCCAGTAAGTAACCCCAGAGGAAAGATTCAACCCAGGTCTGTCTGAGGTCAAAACACAGTGCAGTTTTAATTACATGTGTGTTAGACCATTTGGCTGTTTCCTATATAATCTCTTGTGCTATTTTCTCATTCTCCCCCCTTCTTTTTTTCTCTTTGCACACTAATGTGGATGTTTTACTAATCTTGTCTATTTTGTCCATTTTGCTGTCCTGATGAATTCTTACCTTGATACATTGCATATTTCAATTCTAAAATGCCCTTTTAAATTCCTTCTTACATGTCCCAGTTTCTGTTGCAATTCTCCATCTTATCATCCATTTTGCTCATTTAGTCTTCTGTTTTGAACATGCTAATAGCAATTATTTTAAAGTGCTTGTCTGCTAAGTCAAATATCTGGATAATCTCTGGGTCTGTTTCTATGATCTTTCTTCTCTTGATTATTGCTCAATTTTTTTTTTACTTTTTCATATGTCTGGTTACTTTTTGTTGTATTCTTATTGTTAATTATAGAGGCTTTGATATTTTCTATCAGAGGGAGCTCCCCTTTTTTTCTCTTAGGTACACTGGGTGAGAAAATGATGACCTCAACCCCATGAAACATACACACCTCCATATTACATACCAACCAGTGCCCAGTGCTTCTTTGAGGTTTCCATAGTCGAGCAATCTTCCTCCTTGCAAGGATGAAGTTGCAGTTTCTCTTATACCAATTAATTAAACAAGTACCTCCATTAACATGCAATCCTCTTTTTTAGTCACAGAATTAGAGCAAAAGAGAGAGCCAAGTCAATCAGTTGGAAGGTAGATTTCTTAACTTTAGCAGATGACTAATCTGACCTCGGTTTCCATTTATGACAGATGTCATCTGGAGAGCCCTCCCAGGGAGGTGTGACATTCATGAGGTGGGATGTGGGAAAACTTGGTAACTCCATCTCTGGCCATCTGGATCCCAGCAAAGAAACTCCGTACAGCAATCACCACTAAGAGTCACTTATGAGACAGTAGGAAGGATGAAGCATTGGAAATATTTATGAAGTCTTTCTTTAAAGACCTTTTTTGATCCTGGAGCTCTCCCAGGGACCTAGTTTTCTGTATTCACGGCCTTCCGGTAATTCACTAGCATAATGAAGCTCTTCATCTGGGAATGAATCCTTGGGGAAGATGTCTGAATTGGAAAAACAAACTTAGAGTCAGGAATATTTCATTTCTCACCTCTTCAAACAATACAAGTAATGAAGGGCTTCCTGTACTAATTTGGTTGTAATCTTTGGCCAGTTCATAAAAGATTGACTCCATTTATTTGTTGGGGGCTCCCTGGTTTTTTCTGAGTGCTGAGCAAGTTATAGAAATTTAAAGCAAACTCTTCTCCATCCTAAAGCATGTACTGTTCAGTTCTCCACAATATGGCTATATAATGTATGCCTCTCATCGGTCCACTGGAATCCAAGTTTATGATTCATAAGCAAGTACCATTACATCTGGTAGCCTCCATCTCCTATGGCCACTGGAGAAGGCTAGAAAAGAGAGAATGGTGGCCAGTGGCTAGCCATGGATATCACCACAACTGGGAAAGGTAGAGCTTAAGCTGGTCCAAGGAATCCAAGGGCAAAGGAGCTATACGCTACAGATGTTGCCCTGGGGGTGGGAGGATTTCTTGGTAGGGTAATCCTCCTACCAAGGAGAGCAGTGTCCCATGATTTCTTGGCCATCAGGGTGACCTCCATTGCTCTCATGCCAGGCATGATCTTGGTTCTAAACCATATGCATGGGTTGATTTGCATCCTCCTCCTCACTCCAGATTTTCCTAGCCTGTATTGTGATTGTTGCTTACCTGTTCACAGCCCTTCCTGTCTGTGCTTACCCTGTGATGACCTTGGCCTTCATCCCTGTCACTGGTGTTAATCTAGCCTCTGGTTACATTTCCCCAGGCTTTCCAAAATAATCCTACCAGACTCCTAGATTTTTTTCCCACCCTCTGCCCACCAGGATGTGCACACAGAGCCCCACCTGCCTTTCTTTGTGTCTCCTTTTGGTCCTGGTAAGCCTTCTAACTGATAGCCTAATATGTGCTTGTGTCTGAGCTGAGAGCAGTGAGAGTAAGTGAAACAAAATTGCTGCTGTTGAGTAGCTACATTCTACCTGAGGAGGCAAAATTTTCTCAATTCTTAAGATGCTACTATATTGGATTATGTGCTAAATGGTGTGGTGCTGATTAGTGCCAGAGAAAATCTGATGAGAGAAAAGTTAATGTAGTTTTAAGTGGGAGGAAAAGTAGATCTTGACCTGGGGTGTGTGCTCTGACCTACTTGTGGAAACTGGCCCGTGTGATCACCAACTGGCAAGTGTCTGGCAAGCAACAACGACAAAAGAATTGAAAATGGACTTGTAGCAGTGCCAATCTACACATACCAGATTGGGGATACCTGATAGTCTCTAATGTTGTCAGCTTAGCCTGAATAATAGTGCATATCTGATCTGGTCTAGAGTTAACACTATCTAATTTCATTCATGCTACTGCTAATATTAGCAAAATTATGGTTCGGGAGCCAGAGTTGATATATTGATATTCAATATAGCATACACATTCTTGGAAAAAAGGCTCCTACTTAAATCCACATTGAGGTTTCATGGCTTCTCAGTGGGGTTTCCATGGATCCCTGGGTGTTAATGAGGATGTGGTATTCAGAAGCACACAAAGAATGCTGACCAATGGCTTTACATCAAATTAGACATTTTTCCTGTGAGATATTTTGTTTTATTCTTTCTGAAAAATTTAAATTGCCAGAAAAATACTTTTGGCCACAGATTTCATAATAATCTTCCTCCCACAAATCTAAAATAATCTTATGAAAAATTCAAAGCCTGGTTTTAAAAATCCCTACCCAGCTTTCTTCAGTCCATGAATCCTCTAGCAAGGCACACCTTTCCTTAGTCCTTACACAAATGTCCACATAAGTGGTTGATCTACATGGCCTTTTCCAAATCTCTCTGAACCTCTGTGGGCAGCATGAGATCCACTTGTAATCTTCCTGGCTGGCTGTGGAGTGCTTTACCATGCTTCCCATTTCATCTTTCCCCTAATCAGAGGTCGGTGTTTTCTAATCAAGTGTGGTCCACTCCACTGTCTCCTAAATTTGTGTCCCCACCACCTCTTACCAGCTGTGGGCCACTTCCTGTGCTGTTTTCTTTCTGTGCCTCAGTTTCCCCAAATTATCAAATAGGCACTCTCTCAACTTTACTGCTGAGACTATCGTGAGACTTCTATGTAACTTTTTTAAGCGCAGTGTCCGGTGGGTTATTTATCCTCAATAACTAGTAGCTCTTTCACTAGGGACTAGAGGGAAAGGAATGAGGCATAAAACGAAACCCCTCATAAATAAGTAATATTTAAATGCGGTATTTGAGAAAATCAACATTAATGGTAAAATTTATGATGCAAAGTGTCAACAGTTTAAGTAAATATAAGATCAGCGTTCCTAGTTTTTCCTTTTGGCTCCGGCGTGGCTTGGCACGTCAGTGCTGGTGATGTGTTAAGTACGTGTCCAGTCGTGTTCCTGCCCCTTTGCTCCTGTTTGGCCCGCCAGGAAGTCCCGCTGGCTCTGATCCCCACTAGGAATCTGAAAATGAGATGGCATGGGATGGGGGATGGTCCATCTTGCAGGGGTGGCCTCACCAAGCTGTTGGCCTGCTGGAGAAATAGCGCTCAGAAAGCCCTGGGTGTGTGGCCTAGAATATACTGCCTGAGTAGAGGCTGAGGAAAAGAGTGTAAGTGCAGGCAGGGGTCTGATTAGGTGGGTGTGGAAACAGGACAGGGTTTCGGGAGAGGCGGGCGTGCAGGCCGCTGGTGCAGTTAGGGCAGTGTGAGTGGTGACAGGGGAGCTACTGGCCAGGGCTGTGTCCTCATGGGGCAGCCTTTCCCCTTCCCCCACCCCACCTCATCCCATCTCATCCCAATTGCTTTTTGAGTTTATGGTGATTCAGTTTAAGGAGTGCCATTGAGTTGCACCATACATGAATTTAAGTCCTTTGTCCATTGGTGCTACCAGCAATTTCAACAGGAGAGAAAGAGAACGGTTGAAATAGTGAAGGGAATTCTATCCACCACTCCACTCTGAGTGGGTAGGCCCCAC
Organism: Nasua narica; assembly: GCA_028533885.1. Taxonomy (NCBI): domain Eukaryota; kingdom Metazoa; phylum Chordata; class Mammalia; order Carnivora; family Procyonidae; genus Nasua; species Nasua narica. The sequence continues at coordinate 3,606 of JAPYYJ010003678.1, read as the reverse complement.
CACTGCGCATGCACGGGGCAGTGGGAGGCTTGGCCTGGCTGAAGTTCCCATGTACCACTGCGGTGGGAAACCTCGTGATGCCCAGTGTGTCCTTATGTTTGTGTACTCGAGCTGGGTAACCAGTTGGTTCCTCTGGCTTTCAACAGAAGAACCAATAACCTCGTGCAGCAGTGGAGGGAAGATCCCGGCTGGTTCTGTATGTACCTTCTGGACAATTGAAGGGATTTCTTACAGGTAACTTAGAGTGTCCGTGATTTTCACAGCATGTGCTGACTTAGAACTTACCCTTTGGATGAGATACGATTTTGTTAGTTTATACTAACTCATCATCACCTGATGAGTTCAGCCTCACTACCTGATGAAGTGAGGTAACTTCATCACCTCACTCATTTAACCGCCAATAGGTATTGAATAAGGACTCTTGGTTTGATACGTGGTAGCCACAGGCATGCGAAGCCTAGTAGGATACGGCCCCAGCTTCGGTAGAGGATGACTACATTTTAACAGCTCGTTCCAGCAGAGGGGGAATGGTGTTGAGGGCATGGTTCTACGTCTGTGTATGTGTGTGTGTGTGTGTGTGTGTGTGTGTGTGTGTGTGTGTGTGTGTGTGGAGGGAGGGGTGGTCTTTTCTTTCTCAAGTCTTTGAGTTTATTCCATAAATGTTCCATGTTTCTTTGAGGTAGCCGCTGTGAGCTGTGCAGCTATCCCAGAAGCTATAGTCTAGATCTTTGCAGTGTCTGCTGTGACCATGCCCTTGGCATCCTTTTCCCTTTGGCCAGTCCTCTAAGGCTCCGCTCCCGCCCACCTTCTGCGGGATGCCTCTCCTGATTGCTGTAGCCTCCCGTGAACTCCTTCCGTGCCGTACTGATTGAGGAGGGGCAGCTTGGTGGGTGGGGCAGCCCCAGGACGGTGGAAGCTGCACTGCGTGTGTGGGGTCTGGGGCGCCATGTGAGATACAGGCAGCTGTTCTTGCAACTTATAGGGGTCTCCAGGGCCCAGAGCCCACCATTTGGCCAGCGCTCCGTAGCACCTGCTGTCTGCCTTCTTCAAATCTGCCAGGATCAGAGCCAATGCTTTGCCTCCATCAGGGCTTCCAGAGTTTCAAAGTTAACAGAACATCCTAATGATAGGAACAATCAGAAATTAACAATTTGGCTGCAAAAGGACATCAGAGAGTTGGTAGTGTTATTTGCCCAGCGCTTGCATTTAGTGATGGTGACAGTGTAGCTGTCTACGATTCTGCCCAGCCCTGGCTTGGTTGTTGAAGGCCACATTCTCTATTAGGCTGAAACATCTGGGAGAAATGTGGACGATGTAGTCAGTCACCCCAGCAATGGATCCAAATGGCATTTGTCTTGCAGATTTTTCCCAAATATTTAGATGTTTGGCATACATAGACTTTTTTTTAATGTGAATTTTTTGGCATCATACAAGCATAAGCCTTGTTGACTTTATTTTTGCATCAGTGTGTTTTTCTCTAATACTTAACTAATGTGCAGTGTCACTGAATAAATATGAGATATGGAATGGACTTGTGCTGAACAGTTTTTGGCTGTGCCATTAAAGAAAGCTTTGTCTCTCTCTGATGTTTATGGGAGGAATATTTTCTTATCCATTATACTTATCTAGCCATGCTATTTCAGTGCTTTCTTAAGGTCCTATTTCCTAATTATAAGTCTTAAGATTTAAAACTGACCTTGGTGAGTCATTGTTTGCTTTGGCAAGGTTTCTTATTTATTCCTTTTTATTGTGCAAGTAATTCATGTGCATTGTAAAAAAAAAATTAGATAGTTGACATAAGCAGATACAGAAAACAATTTAAAATCACCAATAATCCCATCACCAAAAAATAACAACTGCGAACATTTTGTTTGGTATTTATCTGTTCAGATATATTTACTTGCCATTCATTCAGTAAATATTTATTGAATTCCTATTTTGTACTCAATACATGGAATTATCCTGTATATATTCTTTGAGACCTGCTTATTTCTCCTAGTTGTGTACATCTTTCCAAGTCAATAAATATGTGTTTACATTGTCTTTTTAAATGTTTTCCAGTTGCAAGGCATATTGACATATTTTGTTGTTGTTTTTAAGTTTCAAATATTATAGGTTTCTGTTATTGTGAACATTGTTGCTGCAAAGGTCCTTGTAAATGTTTCTTTGCATGCTTGTCTGATTAGTTTGGAAAGTTTTTCATGCATATTTACATCCAAATGAAAAAAGGTTAGAATCCAATTCAGTTATATGCCCTATACCCCAAATGTAGCAATATTCATGAGTCACTGGTAATGAAATTACTGTCTCAGCAATGGGTTTTCACCTATGCTGTTGCCCAGACTTGTTTCATGAGATTTGCTTTTGATTGTCCTTCAGTTTCAGTTAAACCTGAGACAGTCGTTTCTGACTCTCCATCAGACTAGAGTTGGATTATTATTGCTGCCATCCCCCACCCCCAGCCTCCTAGTGTCTATACCTCTCCTATCTCATTAAGATCACTGCAGCCAGGGGTCTTATTAGGTTCACCATTGTCTTTCCAACCAGTTAGCATGGTGCTGGGCTCACAACTATTTGTTGAATGAGGAAAAGTAACTGTCTGTGATTGTCTTATGCTTGTCTTTGATTTTCACTATCTTTGGGAGATTTCTTTGCCCACGTAGGAGGCCTTGGTTTTACTCTTTGGATTGGTGTAGAGACTCTGTTGTTACCAAGGTGAGAAAATACTGACCCACAAACAAGGAAATTCTAGAGGTGGGGCTGGCTTCAGGCATGGCTGGATCTATGTGCTCAGTAATAGTCCCAGAAATTCATATTTGCATTTTGGGGGTTGACTTTTCTGAAAGCTGAACTCGTTGATTGGCAGGCCTTCCTCTGGTGAGAGTGATGAACCCATGGTTATTCCAGGTTCACATCTTGGTCTTTCCTGAGAATTCCATCAGACATCCCAGGAAGGATTCTGAGTGGCCTGACAGGGTCACTGGCTCTCCCCTGAACTTCCTGTCGTGCCCAAGGAAGGGGAGTCCTCTGGGGCCCTGGGTCCCAGAGGAAACCAGATGGAAAGAGAGGAAACAAAATTGATTGTTACTCTTCTCCAGGGCACTCTAAAATTATTGTGAGATCTTTAGTGTGCCTCTCGGAGCCTTGCTTTGTTGTTGGTGATGCTGTTGATGTAGAAAATTAGAAAGATAATGTTGGCTTTATCGTTTTCACTGGGGACCCAATGAGGTGATGGCTATGAATGCACAGTGGCGATTATAACACAATTTGAAAAAAGAAGGTCTCTTCAAATTCTAGATTTGGAAATACCTTTGTCTTTATTCCCCAGTTGTAGCTGAGGGGCCCGTATGTTCGAGTTTACAGAGCGTGTCAGCTGGAGGGTTGGAGTCTGAGCTCTGTGGGTGAAGGTCCAGGGGCAGGTCCCCTCCACCACCTGCCAGCAGCATTTCCTTGCAGTTAAAGCTTGAGCAGACCCTGTGGAACAGATTTGGATTATTATTCTTTTTGGATTTGGATTATTACTCAATTGAGTAAGAACACCCAGGGACCCCACCCCAGCAGCTCTGGGCTTGAGCCGTGGTGCGGCTAAGCTGGCAGCTTGTTTCT